>JAWWEW010000335.1:0-13481 GCA_035583185.1 Anabacerthia variegaticeps | reverse complement strand
AACAGCTGCAGCTTCATTTGGTAAAAATTTGAATACAAAGTTATAGTATCTGTCTTTTCTACTGAACAAGACTTTTGTAAGTTTCTGTATATTTGACTCAGTTTTGGTGTTGTTTTTTGTTTATTTTGTGCCTTTAGATTGTGGTTATTAAGAGTGCCAAGTCGAAGAACAAATCTGTCCAATAACAGAAGCAGCATTCCCTTTCCTTTTTCACCTTTTCTATTTTCCTTTTTTTCTATTTTTCCTTTTCCTTCCCTTTCCTTTTTCTTTTTCTTTCCTCTTGTAATGACAACAATTTCGTGTTTAGTGTATATGAGCAAATTTTACTAGGACTTTTTTCTCTCCTTAAAGTCAATTTCACATCACTCTATTGTCAGTGTGGTTTCTTCATTCTTGAATAGTTGCATGTGAGTGTTTGTTTAAAGATGACATGTACTTTTTAATTTTGAAAAAAATAAACAAAATATATGGTTTTCATATACTTATTTGTATTATTACAACTAATCCTTAACAATTAGGATCTTCACATTCCTTCTGCCTTGGCTGCCTTCATTATTTTTGTTGTTGATACTTTCTATCAATGTCTTCCTTTTGTGAACTTCCTGCTTTGTGGTAAATGCATACCTCTCATATCATAAAAACTGATATTGGTAGTACCACAAAGTAAAGAAATGATGAAACGTATTATTTGAAAACACTTTATTAATGTAGTCTTTGAAAAAACTCCTTACCTAATTAAGGAGTGTCTCTGTCATTTCTACTCTCAGGAAAAGTTAAAAAAAAAAACAAAACAAAACAAAACAAACATCCTGACATACCTGCATGGTGTTTAATTACAAAAATATCAAAACAAACAAACAAACAAATAAGCTGTGAATGGACTGTGCTATGGTAAATAGAACATATTAAGAGCAATTTCTGTATAATTATAATATTCGGAATTAACCACAGGTGTGGTTACATCTCATGACTAACCCCACCACCCAGTTGTTATTTCTACTTTCCTGTTTAATTCTTTTGCTATCCCATACAGAATCAATAATTTGACCTAGGCAGCCACACAAGGCTGAGTTGAACTCTTAGGTTTTTACTCAAAATCTCTATATAACACCATCTTGGGAGAGAGGACTTCAAATGTCACCCAGTGAGAAAGGTCATCCCGTACTTTGTAGTATAGTTTACAGACACCAAACTACTGGTATGAAACTGCATGAAATGATGGATAGTCACTACATTGCATCTGGTCTTCCCTGCAAATATGACAGTGTGACATTCTCTTCAATTGTTAATCTGGACTAACCCAATGGTGATCTGCTGGGGCTCAGCATTAGGCTGCAAAAGTGAAAAGCAGAAGGTCAAATATGTTTGTGACACTGTTCTAGATACTCAAACAAACTCTCCTGATGTCTTATACTGACACAATGCAATAGGCTCGGCTCTGCATTGTGAGATGATGTTAAACATACCATGATGACAGCAAACCTTGTCTCACTTTAAAAGAAAATCAATATGTCTACCAAGGAATGTGAATAACCCTTTCAGAATAGGAAGGGAGGGGAATTAAATTGAATGCCTATTTCAGTCCCATATGTAATCTTAATTTCTGTATAATTTTAATAATTTGTGAAATTACAACCAAATGAAACAGATAAGCATACAGGGGCCTTTTTAACATGCTGGTTTGGTATTTATTTTTATATTTGCAGTACATGATTAAATAACAAAAACTTGAAATATTTTTTCTACTGATGTCATGTTTCCAGTTTTTGCACAGTCTGCTTTATCATACAGCTGCTCTGAGCTACTGAATAATAGGCAGACAATAGCCTCACCAAATTTTCTGTTTAGGTTTATAGTAAAAATCCTTCTGTGAAAGTCATGAACCTCAGTTGGGGATGAAGCATAAAAGATTTTGTGAAGGCAAACACTCAGTGCTTTAAAAACCAGTCCACTGGAAGTAACCCAGCTTTTAATTTTCATGTGAGTAATTTCTTAGAGAAATGAATCCATGACATATGGGCACTTGCCAAAAAAAATTGTATTCACATTGCCTCATGCATGTGCATGCATTCTCAAATGACCGGATAAATAGGAAGCAAACACCTGTGAAAGTCTCTCACAATACAGTTTCTTTGGGACGTTTTCTAACAAGACAGAAGAAGTGCAGACACAAAGGGACTTTTTTGTTAATGTGCTTATCCTTATAAATCTATGTCTTTAGATACTGGAAGGCAGAATCTCAGGTTTTTTTCTCTTTCTTTCTGCTTTACTCAATCTGTCTCTTAGAACCTCTGTAGGGAAAAAAAACCTCCAAGTTCTGTCATTTGAATGTGAATTTTGTGATTTTGCTTCCAAATAAAACATTTGATTATGTAGATTTTTTGGTTTTGCTGGTTTTTTTTTGGTACCACTTATAGAAGGGTCTCTTTGAACTATGAACTCCTATGTAAAAAAAATCTCAGCACACTATGTGGTCTTTACATAGGTTAAAAAGCTAAAATATTTTTTTTCTGAATTGAAAAGAACATGAAGTTCTTTTAAAACTAAAGTCAATGCTATATGTATAGGCACCAGAAATCAATCTGTATTTAATTCTCATAGCAATTTAATGACTACATAAATTCCATTTAAGTCATGAGAAATATAAACATTTGTTCTGTTAAAGAGATGCAAGTTTAAGCATGTCTTAAGCTGTCTGTACAGGTATTTAATTCTTGAGGTTTTATTTTGGAAATCCAAAATATCTATCTTCTCACCTCTTCACAATCTGTTAGTTTTGTGTGGGATGCATGTGGTGAGCTACCTGTTTGTGCTGATTTGCTTACCACAATTGCTATACAATTGAAGAGGGACCTTCTGAGACAAGAAAGGTTTATTCTTTCTGTTATTTGGAATTAAAGTTTTAACAATTCACTGTTGGAGAGAATATAAAGAAACATGAATATTTTTCATTGATTTCATTAAAAAGTTTACTAGTTAGGTAGATAAAGTAGATGCAATAGCTATTCTTGTGGCATATACAAAATTACTGTAGAGGACACTAGACAGATTTTTCAAGCTGTCTACAGTATTCCTAGGGAGGCCATTTACTAGCCTGGTATGTGCAGAAATTTTAGGGAACAGAAGACACTCATCAATGCTAATGTGTGGTCAGCTCACATCTGCATAAATCAGAATAGAAAAGTAAAAAGGAAAAAGGATTTGTTTGGAGATAAGATGCAACACAGACATTTCACTCTTCCATCTGTCATTTACAAATTCTAAATAATTGAGCTTTTAAACCCCTTCTGTACTGCTGTATGCTGGTGGAGGCTCCCATGTCTCTACATACACCATCAAGATTTCCATTATCAAGGTCTCTACTGGTAATGATCAGGTGTTTCTTGGTCGTAACATCCTTCTTTAGGACTTTCCCTGGGACTCTTTTATTACTGTGCTTTTGAACCACAGTAAATAGATCGATATACACATGACATTATCACAGCACCTAAATAGCAACTTTATTACTAAATTAGTAGGAATAGAATATTTTTGGAAAGACAATGTTTCTTTTAATAACTGTATTACTACACTGTCGTGTAAGGCTTTAAGAAAAACCTAGCTGCATTCTGCACTCTGCCACATTACCTTGTTCATGAAAACAGTATATTTACCTTAAAAGAGGATGCCTACTTTTCCATTGCCATTCTGAGTAAGCAAACACTTGCCTTGCTTTTTTTCCTATTGTTCATATCCTTTTATTTTGGAATTATACAAGAGACTGCTTATACTAAATTACTAGATTACAAAAGCTCTAACAAGCAAATAGAAACAACCCGTTTTCTTCAATGATTTCTGAATGAGACAGTGTTCTGATTGCAATGAAGTCTAAGTCTCTGAGACCAGTATTTAATGTCATGTTTATGGCAGCATATCCACCTTAGGGATGAAGTGTTTTATGTCAAAAACAGGCTGGTTAAGAAAATCAATTGATCTTGTACATGGAGAGATCTTTCTAACTGAATACATTTTCTCACTGTAGGGATTGTTTGTTTGTTTTTTTTTGTTTTTTTTTTTTTTCCTTGGAATTGGCAGGTGTGTTGACCTACCGAGAAAAGAAAAAAAAAAAACAACAAAACAAAAACCCAACACCCTGCTAGTCAAATGAAAACAGAGAAGGTCACAGAATCACCAAATCCTAAAGCAACCCAGGTTGGAAAGGACCACAAAACATTCTTTTCCAACCTTTCTTGGGAAAGGGAGCCTAGATGAAGCTATCTAGCATACTTTTGAATCTCATCTTGAAAATGAGCAGGGATGGCAATTTCACCATGTCCCTGGGGATTGTGTTCCAGTGATTGATGATTCTCAGTGTAAAAAAATGTCTTTCTTTTATCAAGATGAAATCTCTCCCTTAACAACTTTTATCCTTTGCCACTTGCCTTTTCCACGTGTCTCCTTGAAAGCCTTGAAAACCTCCCTCCTCTTTGTAGATACCCATCAAATACTAAAACACTGTGGTGTGATCCTCACAAGCCTTCTGTTCTTCGAAGGTAAAAACCTAATTCCTCACAAGCCTTCTGTTCTTTGAAGGTAAAAACCTAATTCCTCACAAGCCTTCTGTTCTTTGAAGGTAAAAACTGAATTCCACCAGTTTTTCCTCATGGAGCTGTCTCTCCAGCCTTTGGTGTCTTTGTGACCCTCCTTTTGTCCCTCTCTAAGCTGTCTGCTACTTTCCTGAATCATTGGGACCAGAACAGGATATTGTACTCTGTGTGAAGTATGCCAACCACTGAGTGCAGTAGGATGACCATTTCTCTCTCTGTGATCTTAATACCTCTGGAGATGTGTGCTTTCATTTCTGTGATTTATTTTCTTTCCAGTAACTGGTATAGTGCTGTTATTTAGGATTTAGTATGTATATATCTATATGAGAATGTATATGAGAATAATAATGATAACATACTGATATTTTGGTTGTTGCTAAGTAGGGTTTACCCTGCCTAAGTCAATGACTCTTCACCTTCTCATGCTTTGACAGTGAGAAGATTGAAGGGCCAAAAGGAGCTAGGAAGCGACTTAGACAGGATGGCTGACCTGCACTGGCAAAAGGGATATTCCATATGCTTAGCTTCATGCTTAGCTTGAAAACTGAGGGCAACTGGCCAGGAGCTGTGGCTAAGGAACTAGTTGGTGAGTTGTGAATAAGTGCATTGGGCATAACTTGTTTTGTATATTAATTGTATATTATTGTATATTGATTCTTTATAATTTTTACCATCATTATTTTATTTTTTTCTGTACCATTAAACTGTCATTATCTCAACCCACGAATTTTCTCACTCTTACCCTTTCTATTTCATCTCCCATCCCTCTGGAGCACATGTCCAACTAACCACTCAGTGTCAGCAGAAACTTGGTGAGGGTTCTTTCAATCCCATCATCCAGGTCATTTGTGAATGCACTATACCAGCATGGTGCCCTGTCTCAGTTCCTAGGAGGGCATGCTTGTGGTAGACTGCCAGCTTGATTAAAAGACATTGAATATCATGATCTCAGTGCAGTCTGTAAGCCAGTTTCCTATCCATTTCACTGACCACCCAATCTAATCTATATCTTCAAGTTTTTTAGAGGAGAAAACAGGTGAAAACAATGTCAAATGCTTTGGTGAAGTCCAAGAAATCAACATCCACTGCTCTCTCTATTGACAGAACATGCTCTTAGTTGTAGAAGGAGACCATGTTAGTCTGGCATGATTTGCTTTTGGTAAACTTTTACCCATTGTTGCTTCATTGGTTTTCTAATAATTTAGAGAAGGACTTGTTTTATTACTTTCCCAGGCATTGAACTACAGTTAGTGAGCAATTTCCTGGGTCCTCTTTTGGGTCCTTCTTGTAGATGCATGTGACATTTGCCTTCTTCCAGTCATGAGGGACATCCCTTGATTTTCACAGATTTTCAAATGTTGTTATAGACAGTGACCATGAAACAATGTCAGCCACCTCTTTTAACACCTCATGGTGGATTCTGTCTGCACCCATAGATTTATGTGAGTTGAGCCCTTGTAAGAGATAACAACCCAGTCCATCTTTCTCCACCAGTGGGTCAATACATTATCATAGCTACTTGTTTCTGTGTTCTGGGGTCCAACAACACTGGGAAAGACAGAGTCACAGAAGATACTGACAATCTCTTTCTCATCAACATTATTTATTAGTAAGGAGGTTCCCTGCCCTGTTTTGTAATGGACCTATATCTTCCCTCTTTTACATAAATTGCAAATCCACCTCTTACACTGTTCCTGCTTCACTAAGTTGGTAGCCATTCCAGTCATGTGAGCTTTACCACCAAGTTTCTGTGATTCGTAACTCACAGGTTGGGTAGCTCCACTTGTTTTGTCTAGACCATGAGCAATGAGTCACAAGCACCTGAGGTAGCTGCACCTAGGATTCTTGCCTTTGGAAAAGATTGAGTAGTATTCTTCACTACTCTAGTGGGTGTGTTTACCCACCCTCTTACTTATGAATATGCAGGTGTTACAGCTTTGGTCCCTACTGACCAAGCCCATTAATTAGAGGGAAAATTTTTTAGAAAGACTTTGCATATGTCACCTTCTCAGACAACTGTAATTTCTTCTTCAAAATAAAAAGTGCACTCTTTTCTCATGTTCATAATAGTGTAAGTTATTGCTTGGAACCCAATGATATAATGGGTTGAAACCACCCCATATTATTCAACTTTCAGCTGAGGTCAGGTTCTTGCATGTCTTGCAATGGTGAGGCTTCACAGAGCTAATTATCTGAATTGAATACAATTGTGTTGTTTACATCATCTTCACTGTTCCCAAGCCAATGGAAGAATCAAGTTCCTCTATAAACTATGCGTACAGATTTAAACTCTTGGTTTGCAGACATTTAGGTAGGATTTACTGATCAACAAATTAGATACAAATGCAATTTAAATAAATGAAAATCACTAAGTTCCATACTGAATGCAAACTAGATGAATTTCACCTTTTCATGTAGAGTAATAGCCCTCTAAACCATTTATTGCCTCAGATATTCCGAACCTTAAGCAATTAATATCATGTGTAGATTTTTTTAATGTATAATATTTGCAGCATCAAAGTATTTGCCCTTTTCATAATTTTATCTGAAGTGCTTGTCATGATTTTAATTAACATCTAAGAAAATGCTGGTGGTCTATAAGTTAATTGCTCCTCCTTTCCTCATACTTTCTTACCCCACTGACATATGCTTTTTGTTTGTGACAATCATTTTGAAAGATATTTTAAAGATTTTTTTCCTCTATTTCTCTCTTTAAACAAATAAGTAGAAATGGCTTTTCTGACAAGGCCACTATTTTTAATATAATACGCTTTTTAGATCATAACTATGATAACAAAAAGAGTTAAGTGTAGTATATATTTTAGATGTATAAGGCTCAAATTCAACTGAATACTTGAGAAAGAAATAAAATACTATAGGCATGATTTTTACATCTGTATTTCTTCTTTTCAAGCAATGTCTTTGTCTACACTTTGAAGAATGATTTAAAATAATTCAAGACAATTGACTCTTGTCATGAGTTTGTTATATTTTTGCATTTTACTTCAAAGATTATGTTCCCAACAGGGATCTAAAATAAAATCAAGAGTCTGAACAGTTCAGAAGAGTAGCAGAATTCATGTAAGTAATACAGGCAGAAACAGATTGAACTGCATATAGGTATATTTACATATTTTTTAGTCTTGCTTTTTTTTTTTCTTTTTCCATTTTTTTTTTTTTTTTTGTTGTTTTATTCATGACTATTCATCCTTTGGGATAATTTTAAGATGCATTGATTTTTATTAGATAAACTGCAGTTTTTTGCCAGACATTCTGGCAATATTTTCCTTTGTTTCAACTGATCCTTTTCATGCATTTTTAAGAACCACCAAATGGTTGAATACTACTTTTGCATGTATTGTGTTTTAATACTTAGTCACCTTTCTTTTTTTAACATATACAAACAAGAGCTGCTCGAAGGAGGTATTTAGTCTCAAAATGTGGTCCTGACACATGTGTAGACACATTGTCTAGGTATTATACTGAACAATTTATATGTGACAATACAGACATATCCGTTTCCTTTAATTCTTTTGAACATCTGGGGGGTTTCTCAATTGAACTTGAAAAACTTGAAAATACTTTTAATTAACACTAATAGTAAAAAAAAAAAAAAAAAAAAAAAAAAAATCAACAAGAAGAAAGCAAACCAGCTCTCCAACAGACTGACTGTGAACCCTCGATTATGCAAGTAGTTTCTTTTTATTGAAACTTTGTTTGTTTCTTCACTTTACATTGTCCTTTTATGGCAGATTGTCTTCCTAACCTGTGCAAATATTGCAAAGCTACTTACCAGCTTCAAGGGCATTTGAAAGGAATTACAACATATATTCCCTATCAGTTAAGATGACTACAATGAAGAGTTGAAAGAAATACAAGGGAAAAAAAGCATTTTTAGAAAATAAAAGTAATCTTGGTAAAGAGGAAGTCTAGCTGTATTTTGGTGTCCAAAAGGTGATGCGTGAACTACATCCAGGCATTTTAATTATTTCTACTGATAATCTTGAAACATCTTCAATAAACCTAGAAAGCTGCATGTGTCCAGTAAGGCAAAGCTTCTTTCTAAATATATCAACAGATTCTGTAACTTGCATCCATAACATTTTATCTCCTAGAAGTTAAGACTAACTGAACTATGGGTGCAAAAGTCTGTTTTGCAATGCAGAGGCACCTGTCTTGAGGAGAAGATTCAGATATCTGATTCTTTATTTACAGGGATTGGTAAGGGGGTGCTGACACTAAAGTGAAAGGTCTGGACATAACAAGAAGAAAGGTTTGTGCCTGCTATTCTATCTTGCTAAAATGCAAATTAACATACCCAAACTGATGCATCTAAAACTCCTACCTATATTCTTCTTCTGGTGTTTCATACAACTGAATCAGCTTGTTGATTTTTAAGTTGATAAAAAGTTACTCTTTTCTTTCTGTTTTTCCTTGCCTGAAAGATTAATTGTCTTTCACATCAGTGAGTGCCTTAGTTTCTTTTAGTCAGACAAGCTGCAGTGCTATTTAAGGGAATTCATATGAAGAACCCTACAGGAGAGCGGTAGAGGGGCATCAGCTCTCTAGCAGCAAAGGAGCAGGAAGCCTCTAAATTTCTCCCTTCTTTTCCCAAGTGGAGTTGCTGCTTTGCTCACATCAGTGATGTGTTTTTCAATTCAGACTCAAACAGTGTAATAGATGAAACTGGAGGAAAATGTGCTACAGTGCTGGAAATGGATGGCTTGGTTTAGAGTTCTCCAAAGACAGCTTGGCTGCTGAGAAAAGGTACAGGAAACTTGCAACCAGCTTAGATATTACAATGGAAAAAATATTTAGACAGAATGGAAATACTGATGAGAAGGCAGTCGGCCTTCTGTTTGAGAGCTTTAGGAGTTTAAGAGTTCTTTGCTTCCTTTCTGTAGCTGGCTTGGAACATTCAAAACTTCTGGTGTAAGTTATGAGTATCTGCCTCTAAAACTCTAAAAAAGAAGAATAATAGAGTGTAGGGAGATTTCTGGGCCTGAAGGGAAGTGTACATTGTAGTTTTGTACAGCGGCTCAGCCCATTTTCTACAGATAAATGCTTAATTGTAATGGAAGTTTTAGCAAAAATTGTTTTACTCAGTGTGAGAAAAGAACATAAACAGAATAACTAACTGGAAATTACCTTCTCAATTCCCATATTAATTACAATTTGAAAAGCTAAAAAGCCAATGGGAAAATCTAACAAAATACTAGCTTCATTGACTTTTCTGTATCTGAAAGGTTTAAGATTTTGAGCTAGATGCAGGTGATGAAATTAAGTACGCTAAGGAAGACAGAGTAGTGAAGTACTATGATTGTTTTGTGGAGGGAAAAAAAAAACAACAAACAACTTTTCTTGCCCCCACTTTATTCCCTGAAATTTAAAAATGAAAATACATTTTGTTAAATATTCTGAAACATATTTTTTTTTAATATATATCTCTTCATACCCTAAAAGTCCTTTTAGGACACAAAATAACAAATGTCAGTTAGTTTTAATTTTGACTTAAAATAAGAAGTGTACTGGTTCATTAACATTGAAGCTGTTAGTGAGAATATGATGATATCAAATGATATTCTGAAACAGCTGAAAAAAAGCCAATTACTCACATTTCTTTTTGGTATTTTCAAAACTGTCAGTCTCACATTTGAAGTAATTTTAAAGTAAAATAATATTGAAAAACAATTCCTTTAAATACTGCATTTAATTTTTTTTTTCTTTTTAGAAATGCAATTTGTATATTTTTGCTTTTTGTTCTTCTGCAATAACACATTTTCAATATAATGACGAGAAAACTTTGTCAGTCAGGAAAATAATTTAGAACCAGTCCCTGGTTTATGCAGGTAGTTTTCCTTACTCAGTATTGCTACTGAAGCTGCAGAGCAAAAAACTTGATGATCAGGGCCACCAGACTTCAGGGCAACTTTTGTGTTAATGTTTCATTCCTTTCTTGTCTTAATTGTCACCTATAGATATTTTATATTTCTAATTTTTCTGTCAAAGCCTAATATTGTAATACAAACCTTCCAGCTTTTTTTTGCTAGATAATCCTTCCTTACTCATAATCTATATTTCTTATGACAATAGCATCCTAAGAATTAGCACAAAAGTCTTCTGAAAATGTTTCTTTCTGAGCTTATAAAGAAAAAATAATTTCTGCTACGAATACTGACAACCTCTCAAATAAATTATTCACAAAAAAAATGCATTCAATTTCTTAAAATTTGGTCTATTAAAAGTCAGTAAAAATGTTTAGAATATTTCAATCATAAACAGTAGTGATGAGGGAATCTTGCTTTTGGTCAATCTTCTTGTTTTTCAAGAACAGTGTCTTCTTCTTGCTCTTGTTGCAATTTCTAAACTTATGGTCTTAAGCATTCATGAATAAAAGAGTTTTAAGATGTTTCACCTATGGCAGCATAACTTGGTAAAACTTTGTAACCCTTTAATATCCACTCTAATGCCTCTATCAATGCTATGTTAGAGCATCTGAAAGAAAACAAAGGCCATTTTGTGTCAGTAGCAAACCACAATCTTAGGTTGTGTTACCAGAGAACAGGGAGGGAGCGAGGGAGGGAGGGAGGGAGAAGATAAATCACAATGTTTTAATGATCTTTGAAAGAGATATTGGTGAATACTTCACATGGTTAAGTACAGACTCAGAAAAAACATAGAACTGATCTGTGCTACAGATCTAAGATATGTAACACTGTCTTTCATTGTACAGCTTCCTCTGTCTTTAAAACAGAATTTATATCCTGAGTAAGTATACAATTAAAGCACATGTGTAGTAAAATCCTTGGTACTAAAAAGTAAATTAACCATTTAATGATTTAATACTTTAAAAAATACTAGACTTAACCAAACCATAAATCCTAAGGAGATTTTCTGAGAACATGTTACACCTTCTTGTTTTATCCTCTCACTCTGTTTTCTAGAGCTGAGCTTCTACCCAGCATCCTGTTTATCATCCTTGCATTTAGTTTACATGGCAAAGTTTTGGTAGCAGAGTGGCTACAGGCTAAGGTTCTTGAGAAGCCTCTGGAAGGTGCACTCATGTCTGACAGACCCATTGCTGGCCAAACGTGAGCCAGTCAGTGATGGTGGCAGCATCTCTGTCATAACATTTTTAAGAAGGGGGTGGGTGGGAAACCAGCTTGCATCAGTAGCTGTAAAAGAGGAGTGAGAACACATGAGAAAAGCAGCCCTGCAGAAACCTCATTAGGGAATTTCCTGAAGGACAGTGTCCCATCAGTGGGACAAACATAGTCTGGAGTTGAGGGAGGAGCAGCAGAAACAGCATGTGGTGCGCTGACTGCAACTCCCATTCCCCATTCCTCTGTGCTGCTGGAGGGAAGATGTAGGAAAGTTGGGAGTGAACTTAAGCCTGGGAAGAAGGAACAAGTGGGGATCATTTGTTCTTAGTTCTCATTATCTGGCTCTGATTTGGTTGAAAATAAACTAAACTTATAGCCAAGTCTCTTACTTGTGGCAATAATTGCGGAGTGAACTCCCTACCCTTCTATCAAATCACAAGCCTTTTGTTATATTTTCTCCCCTCTGTTTAGCTGAGGAGAGGAGTGATAGAGTGGTTTTGGTGGGCACCTGGTGTTCAACCAGAGTCACAGTTCTCAACAGTTCTTTGATACTGGAGGGCTTTTCCTGAAGGTTGCAGAGAGGATAGTGTTCTATGGTGTGAGCTTCTTTCTCATTTTTCTTTATCTATATCATTGAAATCACCTCACTTCTATTTAATTCCTAACTATTTGATTCAGTGTTTAGTTAGGTAGAACTGAAAAGTGCATACACATTTTTGTCAATATTTGTTCTATGAAAATCAGACATCATTGATTTTTGACAAAGTTTTAATTTTTTTACAGCTCCTCTGTTTTCTACACCTGACAAGTTTGATAATCCAAATGCAGCGGTTCACAGTGTAAAAAAATTATGAGCTACTTTACTCTATTATTTAGAGCACTTCTCTTTATTTTTATTTTTTTTTTCCTCCTGTGGCCTAAGGAAAGGATAGACTTCTGGAACAGACCACAGAAATTGCTGTGTCATGTTGCATAACAATTTATAACCTGTTGAACTTAAGCAAACTTAAGCCTTGACGCAGACTTACCCATCTTTCTGAGAATGATGATTCTTCTTCAAGCTGTCATTTGTTGTTTTAAACCAGATAGTTAAAAAAGGTGGATATCCTGCTGTATTTAGCATTAGTATGACATCACCTTGAGTACTATCTGCAGTTCCAGGCCCTGAAATTTGAGAAGGATGTTACTGTACTGGAGGGCATCCAGAGAAAGGCAGCAAATCTGGTGGAAAATCTGGGATGAATATCATGTGAGGAGCAGCTGAGGACTTGGGGTTATTCCAGTATGGAAAAAAGGAGACTGGGCAGTGACTTCATTGCTCTCTACAGCTTCCTGAGAAGAGATTGCATGCAGAGAGGTGTTGACCTTTTCTCACTGGGATCCAGGATGTACAGCAATGGTTTAAAGCTGGACCAGAGAGGTTCAGACTTGATATTATGGACGATTTCTTTACTGAGAGAGGGTGATCAAACCCAGATTTCCTAGAGAAGTGGTCAATGCCCCATTCCTGACAATACCTTAAAAGGCATTTGGACAATGCCTTTTATAATATGCTCTATTTTTTGGTCAGCTCTAAAGTGGTCAGGCAGTTGGATTATGTGGTAGTTTAGTTTTCTTAGTTGTAGTCTAGGCCTTCCCTGGTAAAAGAGTTATAACTAAAGAAATATTCCACACTATTCCTTCATATAATCAGAGGTATATAAGGTGGGGAGGAAGGTTTCCTCCCTCTCTCTCTCTCTTCCTTTCGTGTGCTTGGAGGACATCAGGTCTTTGTATTGGCTTGGCTCTTATC
>JAWWEW010000333.1:0-13562 GCA_035583185.1 Anabacerthia variegaticeps | reverse complement strand
CCCCAAACTCCCCCTCAAACTCCCGCCCAAACTTCCCCCAAAGCTCTCCCTGAGTTCTCTCCTGGAATTCTTCCCCCAAACTCTCAGTTGCCTCAATCTGCCCCAAAGCTCCTCAAAGTCCCCCAAATTCCCCCAAATTCCCCCAAACCAGCCAGCAGGGCAGCACTTTGGGGCTGGTGGGTGCAGGGACTTCCCCTTTGGGGTCCCAAATCCACCCATGTCATGGAGCTGGAGGGGAAAGCTCCGTGGGTGGGGACAGGGCACAATTTGGGCACAATTTGGGGACTGTCCATGCTGGGACATCTGCAGGTGATGCTTTCCCACCTTCCCACCCCTCGTTGTGCCCCCGAGGAATTGGGTTCCACTCTCCAGCCTTGGGGAGGGTTTCACTCAGTCCTGGCAACTTGTAACCTGCTTTTTTGGGGGAATTAACTGTGCCAGGGCTCACCCCTTGGAAAAAAGGGATTCATTTGGGGGTTTTAGAGCCTCACAAGCTGGAATTCCCAGACTCAGAGAGGATGAAGTGGGAAGAGGGACCTTGGGGGGCTCCTCTTGCATTTCCAGGGTCTTTCCTTTGCTGCCAGGAGGGATTTTTGGCAGGGGCCTCTCCCAGAGGTGCCTTTTGGGGTGGAATATCCTGAATTAAGGCTGGGCTTAGGGCTCAGGCTCAGAGTTTGGGGCTGGAAGGACCAGCACAAAGAGGATTTTCAGTCCCAAGTCCCTCTTAGGGCTTTGCTGGGCAAATCCTGGCCTGGCAAACTGGGTTTCCATGGGCTCAGTGTGGTTTTAGGGAAGCAGATTATGTACTTAGATATATATTTATATATTTAACATAAATAGTTTCAATATTTAAAATAGAATATTTATACCTGATATGTAAATACATCTCTTTTATTATAGGTCATTTCTATTTATCTATTTTTAATATGTGTGTTTATAGTTTTATATTCCAAATATTTATTTTAGATATTACATGTGTATATATTTGTTATATATTTACACTATATATTTTTGTTTCATAGATCTTTATATATCTATATTAGATGTAGTGTTTTATATAATATATATTTTAAACATATATTTATAATATATATTTGCATATTATATGGGATATATTTATAGGTTATGTATATTTATAATACCTGCTGAAAGCTGCTGCTCCAAACCCTCTGGAACAGGGATTGGGGCCACTTGGAGAGGCAAAAGGAGTTAAAGTTCACCTGAATTTCCCTGGAAATCAGGAGGATTTGGGAGTTTGTGGCTCTTGGCTGGAACAGGACAAAGTCCTGCCCAGCCTTGGCAACTCCAGGGCTGAATTCACCCTGCCTGGGCTAAATCCCAGTCATTCCCTGGAATAAAGACAGGAATCCCAGTCATTCCCTGGAATAAAGACAGGAATCCCAGTCACTCCCCAGAATTCCTCCTCTGACCTTGGTTGTTGTCCAATCCCAGCCCCAGGCTCAGTTCCCAGGAGGGGATTTGCCCCACCAGGAGCTTTGCCTGGAGCTCTCAGTCCCTCTCCCAGTGGAATTCCCAGTGATGGAACCTGCCTTTCCAGTCCTCCCAGGATTTTGGGAATGTTAATCCCTGCTCCCTGCCTGGGAAAGCAGCTCCCTGATCCTCAGGTGTCTCTGGGCAGGCAGGTTGGGGCACTTTGGGGGTCACAGCAGGGACACAACGAGCCCTGAAGGGCCCACAAAGTCCTTCTTTCCCACTAAATCCCCCTTTAATCCCAATTTTTATCCAGTCACAGGGGCCTGGATGGTTTATTGGTTGGTGAGGGGGCTGTAATTAATTACCTTCTAGTCATAGTAGTAGTAGTATGTATGAGATATAAAAGAATGTATTGTGTGTTTTATAGTGTGTATTATATAATACACAGGATATATAGTAATTCTAAATTCAATATAATCTCTATATTATAATCTATATCATATGATATATAGGATTTATTATATAGTCATTCTAAATTCAATATAATCTGTATATTATAATACATATCATATGATATACAGGGTATATTATATAGTCATTCTAAATATAATCTGTATATTATAGTATATATCATATAATATACAGGCTATATAGTCATTCTAAATTCACTATAATCTGTCTATTATAATCTATATTTCCTGGGATCAGAGATCCCTCAGGGCTGAGCAGGGGGGAGAAAACCTGGTGTTTCCCCCAGCCTTTGTTGGGATGTTTGGACAGAGGGAAGTTTTGTTTCCCTGCAGCTCCAGCCCCCAAAGAGCCCCAAATTTATCCAAATATTTGCCTGGGAGGGGGTTTGTGTTCCAGGCTGAGCTTTGAACTTGGCCAGGCTTTGTTTCAACTCCTTCCAAGTGCTCTTGGAAGGGTTTGGTGTTTGAGATGGGAATTCATCCTGGCCAGATAGCTGGGAGCTGCTCTTTGCAGAGCCCAGCCTTGGCTCCCTGGGGCTCTTGGGCTCTGGTGCCTCTTCCTGCACCTTTGGGGTCCTTTAGGGTTTGTTTAGAGGGAAATCCTGGGATTGTGTCTGGTTAAACAGCTCCTTCTCCAGCCCTGAAGTGTGGGGGGAATCCAGGCAGATCCCTGGGTTTGGGGTTATTTTAATCCAGGCTGTAACTGGAGCTGCCAAACTCAGCCACTACTCCAGGGTTACATGTGCTGGGTCAGGCTTTGCTGCCTGGACAAGTGCAAAGTGCTTTTTGGGAAGGAAAAGGGGATTTGGGGAGTTTTGGGGGGGAAATTCTTCACCCAGGGGGGAAAAGTGCACATCCTGCAGTTCATCATGCCAAGCTTTCAATAGGACATCACTTTCATTGCATTTTCCTGTAAAAACTGTTCCAAAACCTGATTTTTTTGGGAAGCTGTATAGCTGAGCGTTGGACTGGGACAGGTTGTTTTGGGACAGGTTGTTTTGGCACAGGCTGGGTTGGCACAGGCTGGGTTGGCACAGGTTGGCTGGCACAGATTGGCTGGCACAGGTTGTTTTGGGACAGGTTGTTTTGGCACAGATTGGGTGGCACAGGGTGCCCACAGAAGCTGTGGCTGCCCCTGGATCCCTGGAGGTGTCCCAGGCCAGGCTGGAGCAGCCTGGGCTGTGGGAGGTGTCCCTGCCCATGGAGCTCCAGCACAGCCTGAGGGTGTCCCAGGGCCCTTTTTTGCTTGGTCATGAGTGGGCAGAGTGACCCCAGTGGGATATTTTGGCTTCCCCAGAGTGCTGGGTCAGGGTTTGGGGTCACGAGGAGCTCGAGGGACTCACGTGCCCCTCCCATGCTGAGCCTGGAGCAGCAGCAGCACTTTGGGGGGGGGGGAAACACCCAAAAAACTTGACTCAGCAGCTCAGATAATCCTGCTGAGTCATCTGAGAGCGCTCAGGAGGGGAGCAGCTGGTTTTGCTGATGGGGAAACACCAAGTTCCCCATTTCCTGGAGAACTTGTGGGTTGGAATTGCTCAAGGGCAGGCTGGGAGGGGGGGTTGGAGGGAAGGGGAGGGTTGGGGAGCACTGACCCTGCAGTTCTGCCCCATCTGCAGCTGCAGCAGCTCCAAAAGAGCTCCCTGCTCCTGGGACCGCTCATGGAGCACCAGGGGCTGGAGATCTCCTGGTGGGAACCTCAGGGTGGCAATCCTGGCTGTCCCAAGGCAGGGAATGTGCCCAGGAGGGGCTCAGGGACAGCAGGTCCTGGAGGGGAAGGGAGGGCTGGTGCCTGTCCTGGCAATGGGAGAGAGTCCAGGAGCTCTGAATGGATTTAGGATCATGGAATGGTTTGGGTTGGGATCATCTGGAAAGGTCATCCAGTCCCACAGGCAGGGACACCTCCCACAGCCCAGGCTGCTCCAACCTGGCCTGGGACACTTCCAGGGATCCAGGGGCAGCCACAGCTTCTGTGGGCAACCTGTGCCAATCCAACCCGTCCCAGTCCAACCTGTGCCAATCCAACCCATCCCAATCCAACCTGTGCCAATCCAACCCGTCCCAGTCCAACCTGTGCCAATCCAACCCGTCCCAGTCCAACGTGTGCCAATCCAACCCGTCCCAGTCCAACGTGTGCCAATCCAACCTGTCCCAGTCCAACCTGTGCCAATCCAACCTGTCCCAGTCCAACCTGTGCCAATCCAACCCATCCCAGTCCAATGTGTGCCAATCCAGCCCGTGCCAGTCCAACCTGTGCCAGTCCAACCCATCCCAATCCAGCCCATCCCAGTCCAACCTGTGCCAACCCAACCCATCCCAGTCCAACCCATCCCAGTCCAACCTGTCTAACTCAGCCCAGCTTTTCCCAGGTGCCCAGGGCTGGGTGGGCTCTGTGTGTGCCCCCCCGGGTGCCCCACTGACATCCCAATGACTCCCAGTCCCTCCCAGTCTCTCCCAGGTGCCCAGGGCGGGGGCTCTGCCGTGCCCTACTGACATCCCAATGACTCCCAGTCCCTCCCAGTCTCTCCCAGTTCTTCCCAGGCGCCCAGGGTGGGGGCTCTGCCGTGCCCTACTGACATCCCAATGACTCCCAGTCCCTCCCAGTCTCACCCAGTCCCTCCCAGTCTCTCCCAGTCTCTCCCAGTCCCTCCCAGGTGCCCGGGGGGGTGGGGGGCTGTGCCTGCCCCCCCGGCTGCCCCACTGATGTCCCTTGCTCTGCCCGAGCAGGTGTTCTGGCGCTCTGGGCCCTACTGACCCATGTGATGTATGTGCAGGATTACTGGAGGACCTGGTTAAAAGGGCTCAGGTTCTTCCTCTGCGTCGGGATCGTCTTCTCAGCCCTGGCCCTGCTGGGAGTCTGTGCCTTCCTCGCCCTGGCCATCACCAAACACCAGTGTGAGTACTGGGACCACTGGGGGGGGCCCTGGGGGGCTCCTGCCAGCCCTGAGAGGCTTTGGGGGGCTGGAATTCCATTTCTCCGTTGGGATGTTGATGCCACCATTCCAAGGGTCTCCCCTGGAGTCAGCAAAGCAGGTTTTCCAGCCTTGTTTCCTCAGGGAACTGGGGTTCCAACAGGAATTCAGACTGGAATTCCAGCAAGAAACTGGAATTCCAGCAAGAACTCCAACTGGAATTCCAGTAAGAATTCAAACTGGAATTCCAGCAAGAAATTGGAATTCCAACAAGAACTCAAACTGGAATCCCAGCAAGAATTCAAAGTGGAATTCCAGCAAGGCACTGGAATTCCCTAATTTCCATGGCAAAAGGAGGCTCCCAAGCTCCTCCTGGAGCACCCAGGAGCTGGGAGTGAGGGAGAAATGGGATTTTAAAGCTCCCAGGAGCTGGGAATGAGGAGAAATGGGATTTAAAACACCCAGGAGCTGGGAATGAGGGAGAAATGGGATTTCAAAGCTCCCAGGAGCTGGGAATGAGGGAGAAATGGGATTTTAAACATCTCCAAGTCCCATGGCCCTGACATTGGGTGGGTGACAAGTGGCAGAGCTGAAGAATTCATGAGTTTGAGTGGAATTATTTAGGAATAATTCCCTGCTGGGCGCATGTGCTGCCACCTGCAGAGCTCCCAGCCCCTGGGGCCGAGGGCCAGATGGAATTCTACCATATCCCTGTTTTTTTTGCCTCTCCCAGCCCTGACTGACCCCAAGAGCTACTACCTGTCGTGTGTGTGGAGCTTCATGGCCCTGAAATGGGCCCTCCTGCTGAGCCTCTACTCGCACCGGTACCGCTCCGAGTTCGCCGACATCAGCATCCTCAGTGACTTCTGAGCCCTGCCCTGCCCTGGGCACCCCAAAATCCTGGCAATGGCAGGGAGAGCCCCGGGGGAGCAGCTCTGGCTTGGCTGGCTGCACAGGGGCTTTGCCTGGTCGCTTTGGCTGTTTGGCTGAAGAGGGAGGGGGGGAAGGACTCGTGTTCTCCTCACCCACAGCCCCCTCCGTGCTGCCCAGGGGAGCTCTGGGCTGGGGGCAGCCCCTGCCACCCCAAATCTTGGCCAGGAGGGTGCCCTGGGGGTGTGGGATGGGCAGGTCCTTTGGCACCTCTCTGCTCCTTGGAGGAAAGGAGAGCTGAGCCCATGGGGGGGAGGCTGAAAAGCACCAGGACCTGCATCTCCAGAGGTTTTCCTTCCCATGCAAGATCCCAGTCAGGATCTGCATCTCCAGGGGTTTCCTCTTCCCAAAACTCTGGCCAGAGGGGCAAATGCTCCTTCTGGCTGCTCCCCAGGATCCTTTGAGAAAGGATTTTAATGCCATATTTAACCCTAAATCCTGTCTTTTTAACACTTAGATATGCAGAATCGGGGGTGTTTGGGGGAAGGGAGTGCAGGGCAAAGGCACGGGGGGATAACTCACCTGGCAGGGGTGGGATAACTCACCTGGCACATCTGGCAGGGGTTGGATAACTCACCTGGCACATCTGGCAGGGATGGGATAACTCTCCTGCCTCCCTGCCCTGAGCTGTGGCACCACTGTGGCATTTACAGGTGGTTTGGGCACCTCAATTTTGGTCACCTCTCGTCCTTCCTGTCCCCAACCTGTCCATGCCCGTGTCCAGGTCCAAAGCCCAGCTCTTGCCCTGCACTGGGGTGGGAGTGGGATGCAGAATTCCCTTTAAAGCTGATTTTCTTGGCTCTAAACTCTCCCCCTCCTCTCTAATCCCTGCCCTGTTTTAAGCTCTGGAGTTTCTCCTCCCCCCCAGCTTTTTAAAGGCTCGTGTGCGTAAAGATTTCCCGTTTCCCCCTGGTTTACTCCTGGTTTGCCCCGCGGGGGAAGGTTTGGGGTGGGGGTGGGTTATCCCGGGTTTCCCTGTGCCCAGCCCTGTGTGTGGCAGCACAGCCCGAGTGTGAATACACAGATCCAGCCCCAGCTGCTTCCAGTGCTTCTCCCTGGGAACTCCGGCAATGCCGGGGCTCTCCCTGCCCCGGGAGGACCCGCGGGAAGGACCGGGGGGATCCCACGGCACATTTGGGGTGATTTTGGGGACCCTCCCCCGGCCTCCCCTGTAGGACCGGCAGGAGCCACCGGGGGGCGGCAGCGACCCGGGCTGGGGATGGAGGGAGGGACACCGGGGGCGAGACCCCTGAAACTGGGACCACCCCAAACTGGGACCACCCCAAACTGGGACAACCCTTAAACTGGGACCCATCCCCGAGAACTGGGACCCTCCCAAAACTGGGGCACCCCATCCCTGGAGCACCCCAAACTGGGACACCCCATCCCTGGAACACCCCTAAACTGGGACACTCCAAAAGTGGGACCTCCCCAAAACTGGGACCCCCCAAACTGGGAGACGCCATCCCTGGGACCCCCCAGACTGGGACCCCCCAAAACTGGGACACCTCATCCCTGGAACACCCCTAAACTGGGACCCTCCAAAACTGGGGCCCCCCAAAACTGGGAGACACCATCCCTGGGACCCCCCAGACTGGGACACCCCATCCCTAGAACACCCCAAACTGGGACCCCCCAAAACTGGGACCTTCCCCCAAACTGGGACCCCCCAAACTGGGCCACCAGTTCTTTGCCCCGCCCAGGTTATCTCCCATTTCCCCCTTCACTGCAGGAGCAGCAGCACCAGGAACCCTTCAGGAATTTGGGAACACCCGCGCGATTTTGGGGGGCTGTGGGGGCTGGAAGGAGCCCTTGGTGCCTCAGGGCTCCCCCTGTCACCCCAACACCTCGCTGGGACCCACTGGGGGGTCTCAGCTCCTCCCGAGGGTCCCTCACTCGCTGTGTCGGTGTCCCTGGTGTCACCTCCCTGCCCTGGGAGGGACCCAAAGCCACGGTCCCCAACTCCACAGATTTTATTTGTTTCCTCCATGTGCTCTCAAGATGTGCCGAGGGTGGAAGAGGAGCCTCCCTGGGGCTGCTGGACCTGCCTCCTGCAGGTGGCTTTGGGTGGAGATCCTGGCCATGGGGACCTTGTCCTGGGCCAGAAATCCTGCCTGTGTGTCCCCAAGGCGGGCCTGGGCTGTGCTGGGGCTCAAAGGGGTCTTGAGCCACCCCTGGGTGGGTGTGGGTGGTGAGGGAAGGGTGGAATTGTGAAGGTTCCTCAAGCCCAAGCACCAACCCAGCCCCACAAACCACGTCCTGAGGTGCCCAAGGGAGCAGGAGGGGGAAGAGACCCTTGGGAAGAGCTTTTTCCTGGAGCAAGTGAGCCCAGAGGTGTCTCCTTGCTCCCCCAGAGGTGTCTCCTTGCTCCCAAATCTCCAGCTGGATCAGTGCTGGACTCAGAGCCAAGCCCAGACCGGCTCCTCCTCCTCCTCCTCCTCCTCCCCTTCAGCCAACCTGATGCAATTCCCAAGGGAATCCTGGCCCTGCCTCGTGCTCCTCGGAGGTGCCTTTGGGTCCCAATGAGCAGTGGGATTAAACATGCCCAGCGGGGCACTTTGGGGTTGGGATGAACCCACCGGAGCTCCGAGGGAGCTGGGAGGGAGCCAAGGGCTGGGGGGGGGAGGAACAGCACACACAGCACTGGGAATGGTTATTTTTAGGACATCTTTCAGCTTGGAGAGCAACCAAGACACTAAAACGGTTCAATATGGCCCCAAAGTTTAACGAGGAGGGGCTGGGAAGAGCCTTGGGGATGGTCCTGAGCAGGGATGGGCTCGGTCAAGAGGGTTTGGGGGGGTCCTGCCCCCAGTCTGGGGGTTCCTCTGGAGCTGGGACCCTTCTGGAAGTCTCTGCTCCCCTCCAGACCCCGAGCTGGGCTGGCAGCGCCTTCTCACGGAAGGGTCGGGTCGTTCCTTCCCTCCCAGGCAGGGCTGGAGGAGCAAAGACACGGAGAGAGGGCTACAAAGCCAAGAATGAGCTGGAAGGATCATTCCAGAGCCAAACATTCCTGCACACGAGGCAGGGAATGGGAAGGGTGGCCCAGAGCTCCAGCAGCCCCTGGTTGCTCCACGCCTGACGTGGCTGCAAAGCTGGGGCTGAGCCAGGCTGGGTCCCTTGGCCCCAATTCAGGGGGAAAAAAGGGCCTCGTGGGGGAGAAATTCTTCTGGGAATAATTCTATTAAAAACCCCGGGGCTGGGAGCTCCAAAACTGAGGATTAACCCCCAAAAACCCCAGGATTTCTGCCTCATCTCCCCCAGTGCCTGGAAGGTGGAGCTGGTTTGGGATGAGCAGAGGTTGGACCCCAAAGCTCCTCCTGCTTCCCAAATGGGCTGGAAAGCTTCACCCAGGAAGGGGTTTGGGGAAAATGGGGTGTTCCTGTTGCCAGGAGACTTTGGCCAGGAGGGGTTTTTATCTCCAGGTGCTCAATTTGAATTTCACCTCCTTCCCTTTCGTGTTCTCCTGGTCCTTGGACACATCCAGGTCCTGCCCTTGGATCCTGGAATCCTGGGATCCTCCCCTTGCACTGCCAAAAAGGAGGTTTCTGTCTCCAAATGCTGAATTTAGATTTGATCTGGTTCCACTTCTTGCTCCTCTGATCCTTTGGCACCTCCAGGTCCTGCACTCAGGTCTTTGGATCCTCCTCTTGCCCCACTTTTAAATTGCTTTATCCTGGTTTATAGGGAGATCAACCCCCCAAAAACGTGTCCCCAGCCGTTCCCTGAAGTCCCCTGGAGCTGGTGACAATCTCTCTTCCCACGTGCCCCCTTTTAGCCCCAGTGGACCCCCCTTTTCCCCAGTTCCCCTCCCAGATGGAGCCATTTCTCTTGTGTTCCTGAAGCTCAGACAGATCTGCCCTTTGCTCAGCAAACCCTCTCAGATCAAAGCCAGTTGTGGAGCTGGCCCAAGGTGAGCTCCTTCCTGCCACTTTTATCCCATTATCTCCCATCCTGGAGAGCTTTTGGCCTCCCAGATTTCCTCCACCCCCTCTCTCACCCTCCTGGTGAGAAAAGCTCTGTATTTTCTGCCTTCACTCACTTGGGTTTGTGTTCCTGGTTGGGATATTGGGGACAGAGCTGGGTGCTCCTCCAAAACCTCCTCCTGATGGGCCCTTCCTGTGTCCTCACCCTCCTCCCTGGCTCCTGGTGTGCCCTGGGGAGATTTGGGATTATCTTTGATATAAATTCTCTCTTCCCTGCACGGGTCAAATCCTCTTTTTTTGCCCTTTTTTTGGTGCTGAGGAGCTTTTTTGCTGCACATCTTCAAGCAGGTCTGAATCAACCTGGCTTAGGATAATCCTGACTTTATCCCTGAAGAGCTCCAGGAAAAAGATGATTTCCTTGATTCTTTTTCTTTCTGCCCGTGAAAGGAACTTTTCAGTGGGGTTTTTTTGCCTCTTCCCATCTCAAAAGCCCTGAGGGTTTTCCAGGGAAGCACCAACACTTCAGCTCCTTGTTCAATTTAACCCTCCTGGCTCCTGGTCACTCATTTGAGGTGATGCTCCATCCCAAGATTCCTTGGAATATGGTCCATCCCATTGCCCTGACCCACCGAGCTCCCTCCAGCCCTGAGGACGCCCCAAATCCCCCAAGACCTTCGTGGTGCCCCTGAGAACACCCGTGGGACACCAGGACACCTTTGCTCCTACAGCCAGGACAAACCCTTGTGTTTCTGGGCGTGGAGAAGGTGAGGAACTGGATGGGAAGGAACCAACCCTTTGGAAAACCAGCCTGGAGCCAGGAAAGGGGAGCCCTGGGGTGTCTGTGGGACACCCGTGGAGCCCCAGCAGAGGCTCCATCCCTTCCTCCTCCGTGTTTCCACAAGCCCTGGGACTCACCCCAGGCTCTGCAGCCCCCTGGCCTTCCCTGCCTCTCAGCCCGGGAAGTTTTGGGTGGCTCCACCAGCCCAATAAAGCCCAAGCACTGGAGAGGAGCCCGGCCCTGCCCCCCCCTCCGTGCAGATCAAAGCGGTTCCATCGGAGCCCAATTTCCTCCTCCGAAATGAGCACAATCTGTGTGTGTGGAGCGGCTGCCCCGCCCCGGGCTGGGGCTGTGATGGGGAGAGGGGCTGCACCCCCTCCTGCCCCCCAGCCCAGGGCCAGCCCAGGGCCAGCCCAGTGCCCCCAGTGCCAACCCAGTGCCAGCCCAGTGCCAGCCTGTCCCCCAGCCCAGTGCCAGCCCATCCCCAGCCCAGTTCCAGCTCATCCCGAGACCAATTCCAGCTCATCCCCATCCCAGTTCCAGCCTGTCCCCATCCCAGCTCCTTCCCATTCCCATCCCAATTCCAGCCCACCCTCACTCTGTCCCCCCAGGGGGGGTGGGCACCCCTCGGGCCGTGCCCGGCCCCCTCTCCCGTGGGGGCACAGGGGGTGTGATGCCCCCCAGCCCCTCCTGCAGCCCCCAGACCCTGCCGGATTCCCGGGAAGGCTCTGCCATCTGCTCCAAAGCCCTGTGCGAAGGCAGCCCCTGCCCCGGGCTCAGGAAATGGGCCCCAGAGGACTCCAAAGCCCCAGCAACTCGTTCCAGGCGCCGAGGGAGGGTTTGCCTTTCTTCCCTTTCATCTCCAGCCAGGATTGCAGCAGCCTTTGAAGGCTCCCCGGGCTCTGCCACATGTGCTGCGGGGCTGGGAGGGCTGGAAGGCACTGCGAGAGCTGGGGACATCCCTCGGGGACATGGAACAGCTGGAGGGGCTCCTGCAACCCCTCCTGGCCTGGGGCTGGGCAGGGGGAGCCGCAGAATTGGGATATTCGGGGCTGGAAGGACCGTGGAATCCAACCCGTCAGGGAGTGGCTCAGACAGGGTGGAACTGGGAGCTCCACACCACGCGTGGACCAAATGAGCTCCCTCAGGGCTGTCCTGGGGACATCCAGGGGTTGGGGACACCCAGGGGTTGGGGACACCCAGGGGCTGGGACATCCAGGGGTTGGGAATATCCAGGGGTTGGGGACATCCAGGGGTTGGGAATATCCAGGGGTTGGGGACACCCAGGGGTTGGGGACACCCAGGGGCTGGGGACACCCAGGGGTTGGCGATATCCAGGGGTTGGGGACACCCAGGGGCTGGGGACACCCAGGGGCTGGGACATCCCGGGATTGGGAATATCCAGGGGCTGGGAATATCCAGGGATTGGGGACATCCAGAGGTTGGGACACCCAGGGGCTGGGACATCCAGGGGTTGGGGACATCCAGGGGTCTGTCTGAGGAGCTGCCACCTTTGGGGATGGTTTTTGGGGGCTCTGGAGCTGCAAGGGGGGGATTTGGGGCCGGGGCCGGGGGGAGCAGCCCTGGAGCAGCAATTCCACCGCCACGTTCAGCCACGGAGCTCCAGAGGAGCAGCAGATCCTTCGGTTTCCCTTCCCACAGAGGGCTGGAGGCCACGGGAGCTCCTGGCTGGGGGTGACTCACGGTGGGAGCAGCTGAGCTGAGGCACATCCTGACGGGAATTCAGCGGGAATTCAGCAGGAATTCAGCCACAGCCACCGGGCTCCCTGCTCTGTCTGCCAGTGAGTCACTGACCCCCCAGCCCTGGGTTACTGGGGCGCACTGGGAAGCACTGGAATGGAGGGCAGAGCTCCCAGGGTGCCCCCAGAGCTTCTTGAGTCACGGGATAAAGATCTGGGTCTTGTCCCACACCTTCCACCAGCCCAGGATGCTCCAACCCAGCCTTGGGCACTTCAGGGGGCTTTATTTGCCCCTGAGGTGCAACAGCAGCTCTTGGTGCCTCTTCCCAATCCCTTTCTTTGCCTGCAAAGACTCTCCATGTCCTCTCCATCCCTTCTCCAGGGGCTGTTCACTCATGGACTGACACCCCCCACCCATCCTGTCACCTGGGGTCCCCTCCCAGGGTCACTCTGTCCCTGCACGGGGTGGCAAAGCAGCTGAGCCCTTTGGGGAGAACCCTGGAGGAAAAGGGAAGAGCTTGTGCTGAGGTTTTATGGGGGGCAGGAAGGCACAGCCCGAGGGCAAATCCAAGGTCAGAGCGAGAGCAGCGCTGGGGCTCTGGTGGCTGGGAAGGACTGGGAAGGACTGGGAAGGACTGGGATGGGATGGGATGGAATGGGATGGGGAGGGCTGGGGAGGACTAGGAAGGGCTGGGAAGGGCTGGGGAGGATTGGGGAGGGCTGGGAAGGACTGGGAAGGACTGGGGAGGACTGGGAAGGACTGGGAAGGGCTGAGCCTTGGGATAAGCCCCTCACCCTCATCCTCCCCTCCAGCCCTGGGGCCTCGGGGGGCTGATCTTGGCAGCAGAACCCCGAACATGGTGCTTCGCTCCTTTGATGGCCAGATGGGACCAGATGGGGAAGAAACAACTTTCACATGCAGGAATTAACTGGAACAGGATGGTCTCCAGCCCGGGGGGGGGGGTTGTGGCATCCACAGGGATCCCCCCACCGAGGGACCCCAAAGGTCCCACCTCCCCACCCCAGAACCGAGCCAGAACAAGGTGAAAACCCCCAGAACTGAAGAAGAACAACGTGAAAACCCCCAGAACTCCCTCCCAGTCCCACCACCACCCCCTCCACCCCCCAGCGCCGGGTTAGGGGGGGAGAGAAGGAACATCTTTTAGTTCTTCAAAAGCCCCGTGGAGTTCCAGGAACGTTCTGTCACTCTGACAAGGGGGCTGAAGCGCCGGGCCATCCATCCCTCCATCCCTCCATCCCTCCCTCCCTCCCTCCCTCCATCCCTCCATCCATCCCTCCCTCCATCCCTCCCTCCATCCCTCCATCCCTCCCTCCATCCCTCCCTCCATCCCTCCATCCCTCCCTCCCTCCATCCATCCCTCCATCCCTCCATCCCTCCATCCCTCCATCCCTCCCTC
>JAWWEW010000332.1:0-13641 GCA_035583185.1 Anabacerthia variegaticeps | reverse complement strand
CGGGCGGGCGGCGGCGCCGTGAGGAGCCGAGCGGGGCCCAGCGCGGCGCCCGGGCCCGCCCACCCCGCGCCGCCATGGCCCGCCTCGCAGACTACTTCGTGCTCGTGGGATACGACCCCGGCAAGCGCGGTGAGCGGCGCGGCGACGCGGCGGCGATGGGGGGGCCGGGCCCGCGCGGGGCCGCCTGGGACGGGGCCACGGGGTCTGCTCGGGTCGAGGGTGCGGGGTCTGCACGGGCCGGGGGTGCGGTGCCGGTCCTGGGCCGGGCAGGGTCCTGCGGTGCTCGCCTCTCACCCCCGGGCCGGCCCCTCTCAGCAGAGCCCCGGGGAGCTTCCCCTCCCGGGGCACGGCTCGGCGGATTCACGGTTTGGGGGTTTTCAGAGGCTGCCCCCGCTTCCCCCCCGCTGTCGCCGAGCTGTCACCGCTCCGGAAACACCGGCCGGGCCTGGGGGCGTGGGGGGCGATCGGTGCCCTCCCGGAGGGGCTCCCGGGCCCGCTCCCCCCGCCAGCCCCGGCCCCTGGCCTGGGACATCCTGCCCCCAGCCCCTTGGCCCTCGGCATCCCTAGCCCCTTGCACAGGGACGTTCTGCTCCCAGCCCTGCTCCCCTGGGATCCACAGCCCCCTGGGATGGGGTGTTCTGCTCCCCTGGGATCCACAGCCCCCTGGGATGGGGTGTTCTGCTCTCCTGGGATCCACAGCCCCCTGGGATGGGGTGTTCTGCTCCCAGCCCTGCTCCCCCTGGGATGGGGTGTTCTGATCCCAGCCCTGGTCCCCTGGGATGGGGTGTCCTGCTCCCAGCCCTGCTCCGCTGGGATCCACAGCCCCCCCAAGGCAGGTCCTTCTGCCCAGCCCGGTGCCCCCGTGGCTCTGGACCCCCAGGTGTGTCGGAGCCCTCATCCCTCTGTCCTCTCCCACGTCTCTTCCAGCCCCCAGGTGCTGCTGTTGGTTGCTTTGGTCATGGGGTGTCCCTGTCCCTTGTTTGGGATCTGGGGGTCTTTTTCTGTCGTATTTCCTTCTGCCATCCTGCCCTCGACAGCTTTTGGTGAAAAAGAGCTTTGGCAGCGTCACAAAGGAGGTGAAGTGACCGAAACCCAGGAGTTTGTTGCAGAACTCCCCCCGAGCATCCCTTCCCACCTGGCACGTTCCCAGGCGGAGCAGCTGTTGGCTGGAGCTGTTCCAGGCTGTGCTTGGAGCAGAGGAGGGGAATCCTCAGTGTGCTGAGGGTTTGGGTACGATGGGATGCTGAAGGGGCAGGAGATTGCTTCACTCCCAGGATCCCGGGGTTTGTGGTGCTCCATGTGGATCCCAACACCCTCTCCCTGGTCCCAGAGCTGCTGGGGGTCCCTCTGTGGAAAGCAGGAGCCATGGGGAGCACAATGTGTGTTGGGAGTGCTGGAGAGAGCAGGAGGGCTGGATCAGAGTTTGGGGGTTTCTGATCACGTGATGGTGTATTTATTATTATTATTATTATTATTATTATTATTATTATTATTAACGTTGTCCCCTGGTGTCCCAGTGTCCCTTGGCATTGTGTTGGGCAGGAGGTGCTCTCCCTGACACCCTGGGCTCAGACCATCCCTGGGGTGGGAGGGCTGTAGGAGGAGGCTGCTCTGTCTGGGAGTGAGTGCAGGGCTGGGCTGATGCTGGGCACTTGTGCCCCCTCTGCTTTGCTTCTGAGCACTTCCTCACACTGTTTCCTCCTGCATCTTCTTCCTCATCTCCTCCCTCATGATGCTGCAGCACCAGGCTGGTGGTTTGTAGTGACTGGTGGGGCTGAGGGACCTGGCATTCCTTGGACCCGGCGTTCCTTTGCCCTGGCATTCCTTTAGCCTGGAGTTCCTTCAGCCTGGTTTTCCTTGTCTTGACCCCCAAAACCTGAGTTTCCAAGGGAGCAACAAATGCCCCACATGTGCCTGGGATTGTTGGGGACTTGCTTGGGGAAGACAGATGGTGCTGTGAGGTGAGGTGGTAGCTGCAGTAGGGCAGCCAAAAGAAAGAGAGTAGGTTTAGAAGGGATATTGGGAAGGAATTGCTGTCTGGGAGGGTGGGCAGGCCCTGGCACAGGTTGCCCAGAGAAGCTGTGGCTGCCCCTGGATCCCTGGGAGTGTCCAAGGCCAGGTTGGATGGGGCTTGGAGCAACCTGGGACAGTGGAAGGTGTCCCTTGAAGGGCACTGGAAGGGCTTTGAGGTCCCTTCCCACCCAAACCATTCCATGATTCCATGACACTGGAAAGGGGAGAGTCCACACTTGATTCAATGAATCTTGTTCCTCTGATGTGAATTTTCACTTTATTTTGGGTTTGATTCACCTCTGCAGATAGAGGACGGGTTCAGGATGCTGTGGGGAGCAGATGGATCCAGGATGCCTTGGGGAGGGAATGGGTCCAGAACACTTCAGGAAGGAGATGAGTCTAGGATGCCGTGGGAAGGGAAAGAACAGGTCCAGGACACCAGCCCAGACCTCCTCACCACTGGGATAGCCCAGTCAGAAGTGGCTTCCCTGGGATGAGGCACCAGGAGCTGCATCATCCTCTGTCCCAGGCAGTGACAGCCAAAGCAAACCCCTTCCCATCCCAGCTGGGAGGTGTCTGAACTCTCCCAGGCATTCGGAGCAGGCTGTGTGCCCAGGGAGGTGCCAGCCCCCGAGGGCCCAGCCCCAGGGGTGCAGAGATGGACCGACCCCAGTGCTGTGATTTTGGGACTGCTCCGGCAGCACTCCCTGCCTGCTGCCCTGTTTTCCCACTCCCCCTCCCTGCTTAGATAACGTGGGAGGAAGGGCAGCGGCTCATCTGCCGGTGACTAATTGCTGTACAGGTTGGGTTGGTCCTGCAGAGCTGTAGGCTGGGCAGGGTGCTGTGCCGGGCTGGGCAGGGTGCTGGGACAAGGGACTGTGCCAGGCTGGCACCTCCCTGCCACCTGTAAACAGACCCAGGCTGGGGAGCTGGGGGAACCAGGGGCTGAGCTGCACGAGGGCTGGGTGGGGCCCTCGAAGCAGCCCCGGTGCTGAGGCTCAGGAGTTCTGTGCCAGTGGGATTCGTGGTTGGGCAGGGACACATTTGCAATTGGGGATGTGAAAGGGGAAGATCTAGTGGGGTGGTGGGACCTGAGGTGGCTCAGCAGCATCTCTGGAGGTGAAATCTCAGGATGGTTTGGGTGGGAATGGACCTTAAAGCCCATCCAGTGCCACCCAGCCATGGGCAGGGACACCTCCCACTAGCCCAGGTTGCTCCAAGCTCCATCCAACCTGGCCTTGGGCCCTTCCAGGGATCCAGGGGCAGCCACGGCTTCTCTGCCCAACCTGTGCCAGGGCCTGCCCACCCTCACAGAGAAGGATTCCTTCCCAGTATCCCATCTAACCCTGCCCTCTGGCAGGGGGAAGTCATTCCCTGCGTGCTGTCCCTCCATGCCCTGTCCCTAGTCCCTCTCCAGCTCTCCTGGAGCCCCTTTAGGCACTAGGGGGGCTGTAAGGTCTCCCTGGAGCTCTCCCTTCTCTCCCAGCCTGTCCCCATGAGATGTTTTCGTGGCTCAGTGCAATTTGTGGCATTAAGACCAAAAGCAGAGCTGGGCTGGAGCAGGGCAGTGAGGGGAGCTCTGCAGAGCTGGGGGGTCACTGGGGGCATTGGGTGCTGCTGGTGGAGCCCCACACATCTGTGGGGTGTTCTGGAATGGAGCTTTGCCTTCCTGGAGGGACCCAGTCCCCATGACAGGGCTGTGGTTCAGCGCTGTGACCACGTCCTGCTCCTCGTGAGGGAGCAGAAAAGGGCTGTTAACCCTTCCAAGAATGTGGTTGTGGCTGTGAAACCTGGTGTGTTTGCAGCCCGGCGTGGGCTGCTCCGGCTGCACGGTGTGTCCGTGGTCCAGGTTCGGTCCTGGGGCATCCAGCCCCTTTTCCTCCTGGTTTGCAGAGCCTGCTCTGGCATGTAGATCCACTGGTCCCTGGGGATGTGCCTGGGACACACCACAGTGAGAACCTGCCTGGCACCGATGGCCCCGTGTCCCTCAGCTGGGCCCTACACCCGGCTGAGGGTTCCTGTGGGAGAGGGGCTCCCTGCAAGAGCGTGGAGCTGAATGTGTGCAGCTGAACGCTCCCAGCAGTGGGAATCAGATCTTTGCATGCCGGTGTCTGCTTTATTGTGTGGTGATTTGTGCACATTATTCTCTGTAAATGGATGTTTTTAATTCTCTGGGCTCTTCCCGTCGCTGCAGACAGATGACAGCTTCCAGAGCTGGGATTGTGCTGCCTTTTACCTCAGGATCTGAGGGAATGACAGCTTCCCAGAGCTGGGATTGTGCTGCCTTTTACCTCAGGATCTGAGGGAATGACAGCTTCCCAGAGCTGGGATTGTGCTGCCTTTTGCCTTGGGATGCAAGGGGTTTTCTCTGTGCATCCCCTGTGGCCTGGGAGTCCAGGACAGCTTTAATTCCAAACTGTGTTTAATGTGGCTGAAGGCCTAGTTTAGGATAGGGAGCACTGGACCAGCACGTCCTCTTCCTATGGGAATTAGAAATCAAACAAACACAATCCAGGGATTTTGGATCCATGTGTTTCTGAATGAGCCACTGAGGATCCACTGCTGTGCCTGTGTCCCGGCCCATCCTGACCCTGGCCCCAGCCCTCACTGGGTGCTGCAGGGTCTGGCCAGCCCTCTGAGGCTCTGCTGGGTGTTCTGCACTGCCAGAGGGCAGGGCTGGCTGGGATATTGGGAAGGAATTGCTGGCTAGCAGGGTGGGCAGGGGCTGGCACAGGTTGGGCAGAGAAGCTGTGGCTGCCCCTGGATCCCTGGAAGTGTCCAAGGCCAGGTTGGCTGGGTCTTGGAGCAACCTGGGACAGTGGGAGGTGTCCCTGCCCATGGCAGGGGGTGGAATGAGATGAGCTTTAAGGTGCCTTCCCTCCCAAACCATTCCATGACTCTGCAATTCCTGCTGCACTCACTGCTTCATCCTCAGGCCCGGAGATGCCAGGAAGGTGCTGGTGTCCCGTGGGTGTCAGGGCAGGTGTGGAGGATGCTGAGGCTGCTCAGAGGCCTCGCAGAGCCGGGGAGGGTGCAGTGGTTTCTCTGTTTCCGCGCACATGGAGCATCACGCTGTGTTTATCGTGCCCTCCCCGCAGGAAGCGGCTCCCTCTGAGCGCCTCGGCCCTGGGGCTCAGTCACTCTGGTTTTGGGTTTCCGTGGGAGGACCGGGGGGTGTCATGGGAAGCTGCTTCATGCTGGGGCTGCCTCTTTCCATGCAGGGTTTGTGGCAGGAGGGAACACGTCCTGGGGGGGACACATCCTGCCCTCCCTGGGGCAGGAGCAGCTCCTCGGGCTCTCCCTAGGGCTGTGTCCTGGGGGGAAAACTGCAGTGGATCTGCTGGGCAGGGCAGGGCTCTCAGGGCCCGTCCTGCTGCTACCCCACCTGTGCCTTGGGTAGATTCACAGCCTTTGGTGCTGCAGGCAGCCCGTGGGTGGTGGGAGGCAGCCGTGTGGCTCCGTCGTGCGTGGCTGTGGCCGGTGACTCACAGACTGGACTGGGCTCAGGTTCTGGTAACGTGGGTCCAGCAAAATCCCCGCCGTGGAAAAGCCCGGGCCTGGCACCAGAGATGGAGCTGTTTGCTGTGCAAATATTTGGAGAGGGAAAGAGAGGATGGGAATGGCTGTGCCACATGCAGAGCTGCTCCTGCCTGCTGGAAAGGTGAGGAGGTGGCAAGGAAAGGTCCAGAGGAGGCCATGGAGCTGAGTAGAGGGAGGGAGCATCTCTCCTTAGAGGAAAGACTGAGAGAATTGGGATTGTTAAGCTTGGAGATGAGGAGGATCCGGGGAAACCTTAGAACCCCTTCCTGAACCTAAAGGGGCTCCAGGAGAGCTGGAGAGGGACTTGGGATGAGGGCCTGGAGGGACAGGACAAGTGGCTTCCCAGTGCCAGAGGGCAGGGATAGATGATTTATTGGGAAGGAATTGGTGGCTGGGAGGGTGGGCAGGGGCTGGCCCAGGTTGGGCAGAGAAGCTGTGGCTGCTCCTGGATCCCTGGGAGTGTCCAAGGCCAGGTTGGAGGGGGCTTGGAGCAACCTGGGCTGGTGGGAGGTGTCCCTGCCCATGGCAGGGGTGGGACTGGATGGGCTTTAAGGTCTTTTCCCTCCCAAAGCAGTCTGGCCTTCCATGATTCTGTGTGCAGCACTTGGTGCCCATGGAAGAGGTCACCCCCTCCTACCAGCCCCCACAGCATCCAGCTGCTTCCAGCTGCAGCTCCTCCAATCCCAGCTGCTCCATTAATACTTGTCTCCTTCTCTTTGAACTCCTGCCCTGGGAAGCAGCTATGTGTGCTGCAGGACAGATCCCAGGAGTCGGATGCCTGATGGAGACAGGGATTTAGAGCTTCCCTGAGCCAGTGCAGGTCTGATGGACGGGGCTTAGCCGAGCAGGGTCTCTGCTGTGCTGCTCTGAGCTCTGCCATCTTCACTGAGGGCTGTTTGTACATCAGGAGGGATTAATCGTGGAATCACCGAGTCGTTTGCGTTTGAAAAGGCCTCTAAGGCCATGGAGTCCAACCCTTCCCCAGCATTGCCAAGGCCACCACTGACCATGTCCCCAAGTGCCACATCCACAGGGATTTGAAATCCCTCCGGGGATGGGCCCTCCAGCCTGTTCCAGTGCCTGGCCACCCTTTCCAGCAGCAAATTCCTCCCCATGGCCCCCCTGCCCCTGCCCTGGCCCAGCCTGAGCCCGTTCCCTCTGCTCCTGTCCCTGTTCCCTGGGAGCAGAGCCCGACCCGCCCCGGCTCCCCCCTCCTGGCAGGGACTTGCAGAGCCACAAGGTCCCCCCTGAGCCTCCTTTTCTCCACGCTCAGCCCCCCCAGCTCCCTCAGCCCCTCCTGCTGCTCCAGCCCCTTCCCCACACCTTCCCCTTCCCTGCACACCATCATTGGTGCTCCTCCTTTTCCATGGGGGAATAAATATTGCTAATATTGGTGTGGGATGGGTCTGGTTGGTCTTGGAGCAGAACCTGAGCAGGGAAATGGGGCAGATGCAGCTCTGGGCTGTTTGCTTCTCCGGCTTTGGGGGGAACATTCCCATGTCTGGCTGGATCTCATTGCCTGAGATTCCTGCTGCTGTGCCCATGGCCAGTGTTCCTGGTGTGTAACACCCGTGTCACTGTTTTGGGAAGGTGGATGAAGGTGAGGAGGAGGCACTGACCTAAACCAGGTGTTGCAACCAGAGTCTTGACCCTTTTGTAATACTTTATTTGCTGTCAATGAGAATTTAGTGAATTTCTTTCTGGCCTCTCCCAGCCTGGCTCGTGTTTGTCCCTGAATCCAAAGCCTTTCCTTGCAGCCAGTCCCGTTTTCCCGTTCCTTGCGCTGGGCTGGAGCGGCAGCTGTGGTTTTATGGATGTTAAAAACACAAACAAACCCCACTTGGCCCGAAGTAGAAACGTGCCCTGGAGCACCCTGGGCTGCTGTGGGAGGAGTTAACCCCAAAAATACCTTTGCTTTGGTTCCCTGTGACACCTGGGGGGATCAGGGGATGATCTGGTGGGATCGGACAGATGATCTAGGGGCACTTTTGTTCCCCCTCTCTCCAGGATCGGAGTGTCTGTTCCTCTCTGTGGCTCTGACCTTCTTGACCACTAAACACTCCTGTTCTGGCAAACCAGAGCTCTGAGAGCCTGCAGGCCTCAGGGCAGGGAATTCCTGCTCCTAGGAATGTAGCTTTCCCATATCCAGAGCATGGTCATCCCTTTCAGTTTGGCAGCTGGGTCCAGGGGAGGCCCAGTGGGTTTGGGGACTGGTGGGACCCTTGGGAGGGTTTGGGGACCCTCTGGGAGATTTTGGAGATTGGTGGTGCCCTCTGAGAGGATTTGGTAGCTGGTGAGACCCTCTGAGAAGGTTTGCATGACTGGTGGGACCCTCTGGGAGAGTTTGGGGACCTTCAGGAAGGGTTTGGGGATGGGTTTTAGGGGCAGGCAGTGGATGGAGGTCGGGGCCTGTGGAAAGCAGCACTGAGGGCCCTCCCTCTCCCCTCCTGCTGCACCAATTCCAGTGTTTTTTTGTGTCTGGAGCGGCTCAAAGTGCCACGTGTCCCTTTGCCGCACATTTGGCAGCTCCCGCTGCCTCGTCACCGGGATCTGGAGCGTCTTGCACGTTATTTTGGTGTCTCTGAGCACTGCTCGATGGAGATGCTGCAGCAGGGGGGTTTTGGGGAGGAAGAGCTGAGGGTGGCTGTGTCTGCAGCAGAGGTGTTTCTGTGGGTAGCTGGAGGAAGTGCAGCAAAGCAGCTTCTCCGTGTGCCCTGCAGCCTCTTCCTCCCCAAGCAGCTCTGAGCTGTGCTGATGGCCCAGATAAGGCACTTGGCTGACACAGTCACGCCCTGCCTGGAGAGGGGCTGAGAGCAGGGCTGGGGCTGTGCCTAAATCACCCTGCCCAGGCTCAGACAGCTCCGGATCCTGGGGATCCCGGCCTGGATGCACTGAGGGTCTCAGCTCTGCAGGCAGAGGGGAGTGACAAGAGCCTCCTGGGAGCTTCCAAGTCCTCGTGTCAGGGAAGGGAAGGGAGCTGGGAAGGGGCTGGAGCAGCAGGAGGGGCTGAGGGAGCTGGTGGGGCTGAGCGTGGAGAAAAGGAGGCTCAGGGGGGACCTTGTGGCTCTGCAAGTCCCTGCCAGGAGGGGGGAGCCGGGGCGGGTCGGGCTCTGCTCCCAGGGAACAGGGAACGGGCTCAGGCTGGGCCAGGGCAGGGGCAGGGGGGATACTGGGGAAATTCCTTCCTGGAAAGGGCTGTCCAGCCCTGTCACAGCTGCCCACGGCAGGGGTGGAGTCCCCATCCCTGGAGGAATTTCAAAGCCCTGTGGATGTGGCACTTGGGGACATGGTCAGTGGTGGCCTTGGCAATGCTGGGGAAGGGTTGGACTCAATGGGCTTTAGGGGCTTTTCCAACCTTACCAATTCCATGATTCCAAGTCAGCTCCACTCCAAAATGGCAATAAAGTTGCTCTTTTAGGGTGGGAAAAGCCTCTGCCCTTGTTTTAGACACCTTGCCTTTGGTGTTTTGGTTGAAACACCTGCAGACACACGTCCAATATTTTGAGAACCCAGACACGTACCTGTTAAGTGAGCGCTGGAAAACCCTGCGGTGCATTCCAAGCAGGATTTGGGAACTGCCAGGTGTGTGGTTATCTCCTCTTTCACCTGTCAGTAAAGTTGGGAATGCACCTCTCCAGGGGGAGGGAAGGAGTTGAGCCCCAGGCAGGTGACACTGCTGCGGCCACCCCATCCCAGCCATCCCTCTGGCATGGCCGGGTCACCCCAAGGGCTCTGGGGGCACAGGGGTGGACTCAGCTGTGGGAACACTGTCCTGCTCTCCCTCGAACACAGCAGCTCTGTTTGGATGAAGCCAAGGACAATTGTCCACTTCAGCCTCTCCTGGCAGAGCGGCTCCAGCTTCAGACGTGTCATGGGCTGGATTTAGGAATGAGCACAACTGTGGCTCTTCTGGCTTCACACATTGTCCAGAATGGGCAGGATGAGCCCTCTGCAGCCAGCAGGACACTGGGAAGCCTCTGGGCTGGCACAGCACAGCTTCTCTGGAGAGGCAGGTGATTAGAAAGGAGAGGAATAAGCTCCTGGATGGGATCAAGGTGAGCTCGGCAGCCCTGTCAGGAAGGAGGTCAGACCATGTGTGGTACCAGAGATGGACCTGCTTCCCTAAGGGAGGAGGGAGATCCCAGCTGATCCCCGCAGGAATTACCTGCAGGAGTGAAATGCTCTGTCTGGTGATGTGTCAGGAATTCACATTGGGGAGAATCCCTGTGGTGATGTTGGGAAAGCTGAGGAAGGAGGGCTGTACAACTCCTGGTCTCTGCAATTCCCTGCCAAGGAGGGGGGAACTGGAGGTCGGGCTCTGCTCCCAGGGAACAAGGGGCAGGACAAGGGCAAATGGCCTCAAGCTGTGCCAGGGAAGGGTCAGGCTGGATATTGAGAAAATTCCTCATGGAGAGGATATTCCAGCCCTGGCACAGGCTGCCACTGCCTCACTGCCCTCACAGCCAAGAATTTCTTCCCAATATCCCATCCAATCCCATGTGGCAGTGGGAAGCCATTCCCCTTGTCCAGAGTCCCTTTCCAGACAAGCACAGCACTGTCCCCATGTCCTGCCCAGTGGAGCAGAGGGGGAGAATGGCCATGCAGACAATCCTGGCGTGTCCCTGAGCCATTCCCTGCCTCCCCTAACGTGGCTCCTCCCTTCCCAGCACGGTGGGACTCTCTTTGGGGGGGATTTCTCAATTAAACTTCTTGTTCCTCCCTCTCTGGCTTCAGCCTCTCCAGGTTCCTCTTGGCTCTCCTGACTCAGGTCTGTGTTTTCACTTCACATTTTCTTTCCCTCCCTGTCTGGGTGGTTTGAGGGTTGCTTTGCTCCTGTCACATGCAGTCTGCATCCACAGTTTGTCCCTCTCTGTGCCATCCCTGTTTTCCTTTCTCCTTCCCAAGTCCTGGCAATTGAGTCACTTCGCCATCACATTAAGTGAAGGGTGGGAATGTTGATTCTTCTTTTGACCTGAATTTTTCTTGACAACTCTTGTTTCATACAAGGGCATTTTACAAGTGTTGCATCTCTTGGAAATTCCTCTCCATTGAGGATGTTGGCATTTTGTAGGTTTTTTAGATGCTGGTGCAGGAGCTTGAGGTGTTCGGGTCTTGTGTCTGGTTAAAATGAGCTGTTCAAGGAGCTGCTTGAGCTCCTTCATTCATCCCCATCCCTGGAAGTGTCCAAGGCCAGGTAGGACAGGGCTTGGAGGAGCCTGTTCTAGTGGAAGGTGTCCCTGCCCATGGCAGTGGATGGTCTTTAAAGTCCCTTCCCACCCAAACCTTTCCATGATTCTGTGATTTTGATCTCAGCCTTTTCAGAGAAGTTTTTGCCCAAGAAAAAGGTGGCTCCTTTTTCCTAAAGGCCCTTCCTAAGCATCCCTGTGTGTCTGGGTGTATCTGAGCCCTTCCTTGTGGACAGGAAGGATCCAGGTGGCACCGGGCCAAGGAGAAGGAATGTGATCTGTCATCCCGACGCCCTTGGCACGTGGGGATGAATCGGCAGCCCCGCGAGCGCCGCAGCTCCAGAAATCCAGACGCTGGAGCCTGGTGGGGTGAAGTCATGAGACAAGCACAGGGGCTGGGATCCTCTGAGTCACGCCTTGGAGAAATCTGTTCCCGGCTCAGGAGGCCGTAGGAAGTGCGGTGGGAAGCTGAGGGAGCAGCTGGGAGCCGAGAACAGGGAGGAGGGATGGTGGGGTGGGGGCAGCTCCTCCAGCTTGGATTTTCTGGCTTTCACCATAAAAGGTGCCATTTTCCTTCACACCTCGTGGGTTTAGACAGTGTTTGTGAGTTGTGGAGTGGAAAGGGAGAAGGAAACTTCCGAGGAGGGAAGGTCTGAAGAGCGTGTGTGTGGCTCATTCTCATCTCCCTGGGGCGATGGGATGGTGCCTGCAGGGATGTGGGACTGGGAGATGGAGTGGGTGATGGATTGGGAGCTTTAGGGATGTGGGATTGGAGGTCCTGGCCAAGGAGGCAATTTCAGCTTGGGAGGTGAAAGGCTGCCTGTCACTGAGTGGGAGCACTGGATGCAGCTCCAGGAGGATAAATATCCTTGTGCAGTTATTAAAACAAACAAAAACCCCCCAAGCCCCCTCAAAATCAAACCCTCCAAACAACCCCACCTCTCCCCAAACAGTCCCAGCGTTTGTCCTGGTGTTGGCAGCCCATGGGAAGTGAACACATCCTTGTTAAAGGTTGATTGAGGAGTTTAACCCAAACTGGTCTGTGATTCCTGGGAATGCTGCAGGCTGGGGGAGCAGGCAGCACATCTGCTCGGCTTCCCTGCCGCAGGAAAAACAGGGCACTGTGAGGAGAATGAGCATGGGGAACCAAAAGTGGTGGGGAGGGATGGATGTGACAGGACAGAACTCCTGGGCTGGGAGGGGAAGAGCTGGAAGTGTGTCCTGGTCCAGAGCCAGAGGGATTGAGGGGGGACCTGTGGCTCCCCGAGGCAGCACCTTGGGGATTGCTGAGGTGTCCCCACGGGCTGTGCCATGCTGGGGGACCCCTCCTGTGTGCCCTCCCTGCAGCTGGGGGGCAAGGCTGCTGGAGATCTGCCAGATGGAGAGGCTGCCAGGCGTCCAAGTAAATCCCGGGATTTACTGGGGTTTCCTGGTGGCAGGCCGAGACCTTGGGGCTGGAGGTGGGGCTGGGATGGGGGAGTGTGGGAGGGGCTGGATGGGGTCAGCCCTGGTCAGGGACCCCCAGAGAGGGAGGAGCTCTGGATTGCCCCTGCTGTAGGCACAGCTCCTTCAGCAAAACAGTGTCATGGAATCATGGAATGGTTTGGGTTGGAAGGGACTTCAAAGCCCACCCAGTGCCACCCCTGCCACAGGTAGGGACACCTTCCACTAGCCCAGGTTGCTCCAAGCCCCATCCAGCCTGGCCTTGGACACTTCCAGGGATCCAGGGGCAGGCACAGCTTCTCTGCCCAACCTGGGCCAGGGCCTGCCCACCCTTGAAGGATGTTGTCACTGAAAAGAAAGGTCAGCAGTGGGTGGAGGGGCAGTCGGGCTTTACCCAGCACTGGGTGCCCTTATTTAGGCACAGCCAGGGAGCTCACCTGGTGTGGAGCTCACCTGCTGGGGTGTGTCTCAACTGTGGAACTCACCTGACTCCAGCAGCTGTACCTGAACCTCCACGTGAGGGTCATTTGATTGTCTGGTGGTTGGTTGTTTTTAATGGAATCACAGGATTGTTTGGGTTGGAAAATCCCTCTGAGCCCATCAAGTCCAACCTACCCCCGACACTGCCAGGGCAACCCCTGGCCACGTCCCCACGTGCCACATCCACATGGCTTTGTAATCCCTCCAGGGATGGGGACTCCATGGGCAGCTGTGCCAGGGTTGGACAGCACTTTCCAGGAAGGAGTTTCCCCAATATCCCCCCTGCCCCTGCCCTGGCCCAGCCTGAGCCCGTTCCCTCTGCTCCTGTCCCTGTTCCCTGGGAGCAGAGCCCGACCCGCCCCGGCTCCCCCCTCCTGGCAGGGACTTGCAGAGCCACAAGGTCCCCCCTGAGCCTCCTTTTCTCCACGCTCAGCCCCCCCAGCTCCCTCAGCCCCTCCTGCTGCTCCAGCCCCTTCCCCAGAACTCCCTGGCAGTGTCCAGGGGAATCTGCTGCCTCTCTGTGTGACCTCAGGGTCAGGAGGGATCCAGGCCCTTGAAGGAATGGAAACATTCCTGCAGCAGGAGGAATATTGGGAGCAGAGCTGTGATGCTGGCACACAGGAATTCCCGGGATAACCTGGGATAAGTCCTCTTGAGCCATTTAAAGCTTGTCTGAGGGATGGTGGCAGTGTCACCTGTGTCACCCTGTGTGCCACAGGAGAACACAGGGAGCTGATTTCTGTGCTGGTTTTCCCGTGACCTGCACCGGCAGAGGGAATGGGGCTGGAGCCAGGCTGGGAGAGCTGGGGGGGCTCAGCTGAAGAAGAGAAGGGTCCAGGGACACCTGAGAGTCCCTGGCAGGGCCTGAAGGGGCTCCAGGAGAGCTGGAGAGGGACTGGGGCCAAGGCCTGGAGGGACAGGACACAGGGAATGGCTTCCCAGTGCCAGAGGGCAGGGCTGGCTGGGACAATGGGAAGGG
>JAWWEW010000331.1:0-13655 GCA_035583185.1 Anabacerthia variegaticeps | reverse complement strand
ACGGACGCAGATTGCGGGCAGACGAAAAGTGCCCGGGCCCGGACGCCTGGCTGCATTCGGAGGCCCAAGGGAGCCTCGGGGGGGGCCACGTGACCGCGGGCAGCCAATCGCCGCGCGGGTGACGTAGGCGCGTGGCTCCCTTTTCGTGCCCCGGGATGGTTTTTTTTAATCTTTTTTGCCCCCAACCCGGGGCTTTGCGGGGCGGGAGGGGCGCGGATGAAGCGGGGCCGGGCGCGGGGGTCGCGGCCTGGCGTGGGGGACCCTCAGGTGAGTGTTTTGGGGGGTCTTTTTTCGGGGTGGGTTGGGGGGGGGCGGCCTCGCCCTTTCCCCCCCCCACGGCGGGGGGCCGGTCACGTGGGGGGAGGAGCGCTGTCAATCACGGCGGGCGCCGCCCCCTTTCGGGGGTCCCAGCCAATGGGAGCGCGGGGCGGCGTTGATTGACAGCGCGGGGGCGGGCGCCGCCGGGCGCGCGCGGCGGGGGCGGCGGTTTTGGGGCGAAAAGCGCCATGTTTGGGTGTTTCGGGCGGCGGGCGCGGCCCCAAGTGCTGTGTCACGGCCTGGGGGAAGGGAAGGGGGGGGGGGCAGGGAGGCAGCGCGCGGCACGCGGGGACATCCACGGGCGCCCGTGGCGTGTTTGCGTGTGGGGAGGGCTGGGTACAAGGATGAAATAGCCCTTTTTCCTTCCTCCGTGAAGGGGCTTTGGGGGGGTTCCCGTGTGGGGGAGTGGGCGCCGAACCCCCTCCCGCGGGCGCGGAGCCCTCAGGGCTGGGGGTGAGGGGAGGAGGAAGGAAAAGGTTTGTGGCGGCTTAATGAGGGTTGGCGGCCGCGGCAGCGGCGCGTCCGTGGGGGTCGCGGCGTCCCGCGTGTGGCCGCGGAGGGCCTGGCGAGGCCTTGGGGCGCGGGGGCCTCGCGTTGCGTGGCGGTGCGGTGAAGGTGGGGGGGGAGGGGCCTGTGGGTGCGGATCCACCGGGTGGGGAGGCCTCTGTGGATGCCGCCGGCGGTCGGCGCGGCGGAGGAGCGCGGTGTGTGGGGGGGTGGGACGCGGAGAGCCGGCGGTCATTGTCCGGCCCGCCGCCTCCTCCTCCTTCACCGCCGCCATTCAAGATGGCGGCTCCTCCTTCCTCCCCCTCCCTCAGCGGCGCCGCCAACCGCCGCGCCTCGCCCCGCCCACCGCGCGGCGCCGCCGGCCAATCAGCGCGCGGGGGGGGCGCGCCGCAGCCAATGGGCGTCGAGAGCGCCGCCCGCCCTCCGCTGAGTCGCCCGGGCGGAAAAGCCGAGTGGGGGGGGAACGTAGCGGGAGGGGGGAAAGGGGGGGGGTGTTTGATTGACGCGTGGCTCGGCCAACGGGAGCGCGGCCGGGCGAGCGCCTCCGCCCAATGAGGCCGCGTCGGGGCGGGGAGGGGCGGGCGCGTGACGGCAGCGGCGGCGGCGGCCAATGGGGAGGCCGCTCGCGTCTATATAAGGGCGGGCGGGGGCAGGCCGAGCGGCGCCATTTCGCGGTGGACGGAGAGGGACGAGAGCGGGGTCGGGCCCCGGCGGCGCTGGGAGGAGGAGGAGGAGGAGGAGGAAGAACCGAAGGGGGGACGGCCCCTTTAGGAAAAAAAAAAAAAAAAAAAACGGCAGCCAAAGCAAAACTCCATCCCTCCACCTTCGCCGTCCCGGAGGGCTCCGAGAGGGGGGGGACCCTCCCCGGCCTCCGCAGCGACCCCTGCCTGCGGCCACCGGCCCCGCCGAGGGGGCCGCCTCTGCTTCTCCGCTTCCCTTCCTCCTCCTCCTCCTCCTCCTCGTCGTCGTCGCCGTCGCCTTCTCCTCCCTGTGTGTGCCCGGCGCGTCTCCTCCTCCTCCTCCTCCTCCTCCTCCCGTCAAGATGGAGCGCTGACCGCGCCGCCGGCCCGGGAGGCTCCGCCGGCCCGAGGGGGGCTCCGCCGGCCCGCAGCCGCTCGCCGAGGGTCGCACCGAGCTCGGCACCGCAGGTTTTGTGTGCGGGGGGCAGCCCCGAAGAGCGGCCCCCCCTGCTCCGCCGGCGCTCCCCGGTGCAGCCCCCTCAGAGCGCGCCGCCATTTTCGCCGCGCCCGTGGATGTGAGGCCGGCCGGGCCCGGGGCCTGGAGGGCTTGAAAACACCCCTGGGAAAAGGGGAAAAAAGGGGAAAAAGCGGCTTTGGCGGGTCGGGCGGCGCCGTGTGTGGGGTGCCCGTCGGCTGGAGCCGTGGTGGGAGCGGCGGGGATGCGCTGAGGGAGCCCGGGGGGCGCCCCCACGGAGAGCGGCGGAGCTTTGGCCGGGCAAAGTGGGGGGGTCGTCGGAGGAGACGGCGGGAGGAGGAGGAGGAGGAGGAGGAAGAGGCGACGAAGGCCCGCGGGCCGCGCAGGGAGCCGCCGGCATGTTGCAGAATGTGAATCCCCAGAGCAAGTAGGTGTTGATTTGGGGGGGACATAAAAGGGGGTTTTGGGGGGGTTTGGGGGGTCCCTGAGTGGGGAGGGGATGTGTGGTGGGGGGGGTGGCACGGTGGGACCCCCACGTTATGGCTGTGTCACTGTGGGGACCCCCATGCCATGACACTGTCATCGTGTGACCCCCACGTTGTGTCAATGTGAGACTCCCATGTTGTGACAGTGCCGTTGTGGGACCCTCAAATTGTGACCCCCACGTTGTGTCACTGTGGGGACCCCCATGCCATGACACTGTCATCGTGGGACCCCCATGTTGTGTCAATGTGGGACACCCATGTTGTGACAGTGCCATTGTGGGGACCCCAAACTGTGACCCCCACGTTGTGTCACTGGGGACCCCCCACGTTGTGTCACTGTGGGGACCCCCATACCATGACACTGTCATCGTGGGACCCCCACGTTGTGGCAGTGTCACTGTGGGGACCCCCATGCCATGACACTGTCATCGTGTGACCCCCACGTTGTGTTACTGGGGGACCCCCAAACTGGGACCCCCATGTTGTGTCACTGGGAGACCCCTGTGTTGGGACCCCCACACTGTGGGACCCTCACATTGTGACAGTGTCACTGTGGGACCCCCACGTTGTGACAGTGCCACTGTGAGACCCCCAAACTGTGACCCCCGTGTTGTGACAGTGCCACTGTGGGACCCCCACACTGTGGGACCCTCACATTGTGACAGTGTCACTGTGGGACCCCCACGTTGTGATAGTGCCACTGTGGGACCCCCAAACTGTGACCCCCATGTTGTGACAGTGCCACTGTGGGACTCTCCCCATGATGGAACCCCCACGTTGTGTCACTGTGGGACCCCCATGCCATGACAGTGTCACTGTACGACCCCAAAACGGTGGGACCCCACATTGTGACACCGGGGGACCCCTATGTCATGACAGAGTCACTGTGGGACCCCCACATGGTGTGACTCCCTTGTTATGTCACCGTGGGACCCCCATGCCATGACAGTGTCACTGTGGGACCCCCAAACACTGCCAACCCCACACTGTGTCACTGTGGGACCCCCATAGTGGGACAGTGTCATTGTGGGACCCCCAAACTCTGCCAACCCCACATTGTGTCACTGGGACCCCCACACTGTGGGATCCCACGTTGTGTCACTGGGACCCTCATGCCATGACAGTGTCACTGTGGGACCCCCAAACACTCCCAACCCCGCGTTGTGTCACTGTGGGACCCCCACACAGTGGGACCCCATGTTGTGTCACTGTGGGACTCCCAAACATTCCCAATCCCACGTTGTGTCACTGTGGGACCCCCAAACACTCCCAATTCCACGTTGTGTCACTGGGGGACCCCCACACTGGGGGACCCTCCACTGATGTCACCACGATACCCCCCCAAGCCATGACATTGACACCAGAGGGGTCACCCTGTCCTTGTCCCAGGGATGGGGTCATGCCCTTGGGGACAGTCTGGGGGTCACCCGGGGGTCAGCTCAGGGCAAAAGGGGGTCCCAAATGAGCTTGGCCGGGAGCTGATTTTGGGAACAGCTGGAGCTTTGTCAGTGCCAGGGAGGGAGTCCCTGTTATGGGAACACCCCAAACCTTGGTGTTGGTGTTCTGGGGGTCCCTGTTATGGGAACACCCCCAAACCTTGGTGGTGGTGTAATGGGGGTCCCTGTTATGGGAACACCCCCAAACCTTGGTGGTGGTGTAATGGGGGTCCCTGTTATGGGAACACCCCAAACCTTGATGGTGGTGTAATGGGGGTCCCTGTTATGGGAACACCCCCAAACCTTGATGGTGGTGTAATGGGGGTCCCTGTTATGGGAACACCCCCAAACCTTGGTGTTCTGGGAGTCCCTGTTATGGGAACACCCCAAACCTTGGTGTTGGTGTCCTGGGGGTCCCTGTTATGGGAACACCCCCAAACCTTGGTGTTGGTGTCCTGGGGGTCCCTGTTATGGGAACACCCCCAAACCTTGGTGTCCTGGGGGTCCCTGTTATGGGAACCTCTCTAGACCTTGGTTTTGATGTTCTGGGGGTCCCTGTTATGGGGGATTGTTGCTCTAAAATGGTGATTTTTGCTCGAAAACATTGATTTTCCCCCAAAATTGGGTCAATTCCTGGGACCTCATGGGCAGACTCCACAGAGGTTCACGGCCGAAGTTCCCAGAGGTTCATGGACACAATTCCTTGGAGGTTGTGCCTGAAATATCCTGGGGGTTCATGGCCAAAATCTATGGGAACTCATGGGTGAAATTCCTGGGAATTCACAGCTGGAATTCCTGGGCATTCGTGGCTAAATCCACGGGAGCTCCTGGGCTGAATCCATAGGCGTTTGTGGCTGAAATTCCAGGGTGTTCATGTCCAGATTTCCTGGGGGTTCATAGCTGAAATCCACGGGATTTCACGGCAAAATCCACGAGGGTTCACGGGTGAAATTCCTGGGAATTCGTGGCTGAAATCCATGGGAGTTCACAGCCGGAATTCCCTCGGGAAGCGCCCGATGGGGAGCTCCCCCTCATCCCAAAGATCCCGACGGTGACAGCGGGAGCGCGGTGACACTTCCGCCCTTGCTAGTGGTTTGAGGAGCCCTCTCAGCTCCTTCCGGGAGTCCCTCCTGGGAATTCTGGGAAGTGGATCCGTCCCTTTTCCCTTCTCCGCCTCCTGTCTGTCTCCTCCTCCCGTGCCTCGCAGGATCCTGGGGGAGGGCAGTGCCAAGGGGCTGAAATCCATGGGAGCTTCGTGGGGGCAGAATCCAGGGGGATTCACGGCCCAAATTCCTGGGGGTTCTTCCCCAGAATTCCTGGGGGTTCGTGGCTGAAATCCACGGGAGCTCCTGGGCCGAATCCAGGGGGATTCATGGTCCAAATTCCTGGAGGTTCTTGCCTAGAATTCCTGGGGGTTTGTGGATGAAATCTGTGAGATTCATGGCCAGAATTCCTAGGAGTTCATGGCAAGATGCATGAGGGTTCATGGCTGAAATCCATGGGAGTTCATGGCTGAAATCCATGGGGGTTCATGGCTGAAATTCCCGGGAGTTTGTGCCCAGAATTCCTGGGAGTTCATGGTTAAATTCTGCGGGAGCTCCTGGGCAGAATCCGGGGGGATTCACGGCCCAAATTCCTGGGAGTTCTTCCCCAAAATTCCTGGAGGTTCTTGCCCAGAATTCCTGGGGGTTCGTGGCTGGAATTCCTAGAAGTTCACAGCAAAATCCATGAGGGTTCATGGCTGAAATTCCTGGGAGCTCAGAGCCAGAATTCCCTGGGGAAGCGCCCGATGGGGAGCTCCCCCTCATCCCAAAGATCCGGACGGTGACAGCGGGAGCGTGGCGACACTTCCGCCCTCACTTCCCCCCCGGAGCCACGTCAGCTCCTCCCGGGAGCCTCTCCTGGGAATCCTGGGAATCCTGGGCAGCAGATCCATCCCTTCTCCCTTAACCCCATGTGTGTGTCCCTCGCAGGCTCCTGGGGGAGGGCAATGCCGGGCTCATGGCGCTGGCGACGCCGACGGAGTCGACCCCCGGCAAGCGGATCCGCAAACCTTCGCTGCTCTACGAGGGCTTCGAGAGCCCCACCATGGCCTCGGTGCCCGCCCTGCCCAACCCGCAGGCCAATCCGCCGCCTCCGGAGGTGTCCAACCCCAAAAAGCCCGGCCGGATCACCAACCAGCTCCAGTACCTGCACAAGGTGGTGATGAAGGCGCTGTGGAAGCACCAGTTCGCGTGGCCCTTCCGCCAGCCCGTCGACGCCGTCAAGCTGGGCCTGCCGGTAATTCCAGAGGGTGGGAATGGCGGGGATTCCGTGTGTGTGACCTCCCCTTCCCCCTTCCCACCCCTCACACAGGGCGTAGGTAGATCCAGCCCTAGTTTAATGCCACCCACCCCCAGGGCTCAGCCACAGGTGTAACCCCCCTCATCATCCATCCCCCTTCCACCCCCCGAAATTCCGGGGCAATCCCGGGCTCTTCCCCCCCCAGATCCCGATGTCCCTACAAAAGTGATGGATGAGGGATCCCGGCGCTCCCCGACCTAATCTCTTGTGCCCTGAATGCGTTTTGCAGATCTCTCCCATCCATGAGTTTGTAGAAGACATCCTGAGGCCCCCAAATTTAAGGCCCCGTTGCACCTGTGGCGCCCAAGGAGTTAAAGCCCAAGGAGGTAAATTCCATGTCGATTTAGCTCAAGCTCAGCTCAAAGTGCCCCTTCAAATTAAAATTCGGCTTCAATTTAGGTTCAGGTCACACCAAGTGTAGCTTAATTTATCCTTTAGTTTAGATTTGGGTTAAGTTTAGCTTAAATTTTCCCTAAATTTCGCTTAAGTTTGACTTAAGTTTGGTTTAAATCAGCCTTAAGTGTCGCTTTGATTCATTTTAAGTTTAGTTTAAATTCACCTTGAGTTTAAATCCACCTTGAGCTTAGGTTAAAATCACTTTAGGTTTACTTTAAATGATCTTTAAGTTTAGCTTAAATACCCCTTAAACTTAGTACAAGTGTAGCTTGAACTTAACCTAATTCCTTCCAAATTCAGCTTAATTTTCTTTAAATTCAGCTTAGTTTCCCTTATCTTAAGCCCAACTTCAATTTAACTGATTCCTTTCAAATTTAACTTGATTTTCCTTAAATTCAGCTTAGTTCCCCTTAAACTTATTCTAAATCTGGCTTCAATTCAGCTTAAATTCCCCTTAGTTCCCATTGCCAGCCCTGTCTCACCATTCTAAGACACCCCCCCCCAGCAAACCCAGCCCCTTAAACCCCATTGGGGTCAATTCTAGCAGCATTCCCAGACATTCCCAGCACCCCCAGAAGGAATCCCACCCCCTAAATCCCATTAGTATCTATTCCAACAGCATTCCCAGACATTCCCACCACCCCCTAAACCCCCCAGAGCCCCTTTGGGTGCCGAGTGCGAGGTGTGAGTGACCCCCCCAGTGCCACCCCAAGCTCGTGGGACCCCCCCTTGACCCCCCATCCCTTTTTCCCTGTTTTCCCAGGATTACCACAAGATCATCAAGCAGCCCATGGACATGGGAACCATCAAGAGGCGCCTGGAGAACAACTATTACTGGGGGGCTGCCGAGTGCATGCAGGACTTCAACACCATGTTCACCAACTGCTACATCTACAACAAGGTGAGACCCCTCCCCAAAACCCCCCCGGGACCCCCACCCCGGGGTGTTCCCGGCGTTCCCTGACCCCGGATCCGGCGATTCCCGCAGCCCACGGATGACATCGTGCTCATGGCCCAGACCCTGGAGAAGATCTTCCTGCAGAAGGTGGCCCAGATGCCTCCAGAGGAGCAGGAGATCGTGGTGCCCGTGGCCAAGAACAGCCATAAAAAGGGGGCGTCCAGGGCAGCAGGTAACGGGAGGGGGTCCCCAAATCCTGGCACTGGGTGGGGGTGACATTTGGGGGTGTTTTGTGGCCTTTGGGGGGTCCTGAGGGACCTCAACACCTGGTACCCAGTGAGGGTGACATTTGGGGGTGTTTTGTGGCCCTCGGGGGGTCCTGAGGGACCTCAACACCTGGTACCCAGTGAGGGTGACATTTGGGGGTGTTTTGTGGCCTTTGGGGGGTCCTGAGGAACCTCAACACCTGGTACCCAGTGGGGGTGTGACAGTTGAGGGTCCCCAAAAGCTGGCATGGGGTGGGGGTGACAGTTGGGGGTCCCCAAATCCTGGCATTGGGTAGGGGTGACATTTGGGGGTGTTCTGTGGCCCTCAGTGGGTCCTGAGGGACCTCAATACCTGGTACCCAGTGGGGGTGACAGTTTGAGGGTCTCCAAAATCCCCACAAGGTGTTTTGTGTTCCCTGGGGGTCCCCAAAAGTTGACAGTAGGTGGGGGTGACAGTTGGGGGTCCCCTAAAGTTGACACCAGGTCGAGATGACAGTTGGGAGTCTTGGGGGGTCCCCAAGACTTGTCACCAGGTGAGGTGACAGGGGAGGGTCCCCAAAACCTCCACAAGGTGTTTTGTGCTCCTTGAGGGATCCTCAGGGCCTTCAACACCTGGGAGTGACATTGGAGGGGGTCCCCAACCCCTGACTTTGGTTGTTCCCGGTGTCCCATGGTGGGTGCTGGGGGTCCCCAACCCCTGACTTTGGGTGTTCCCAGTGTCCTGTGGTGATTCCTGGGGGTCCCCAACCCCTGGCTTTGGGTGTTCCCAGTGTCCCATAGTTACTCCTGGAGGTCCGCATCCCCTGACTCTGGGTGTTCCCAGTGTCCCATGGTGTTTCCTGGGGGTCCCCAACCCCTGACTCTGGGTGTTCCCAGTGTCCCATGGTGATTCCTGGGGGTCCCCAACCCCTGACTTTGGGTGTTCCCAGTGTCCCATGGTGTTTCCTGGAGGTCCCCATCCCCTGACTCTGGGTGTTCCCAGTGTCCTGTGGTGATTCCTGGGGGTCCCCAACCCCTGACTTTGGGTGTTCCCAGTGTCCCCTGGTGTTTCCTGGGGGTCTCCAACCCCTGCCTCTGGGTGTTCCCAGTGTTCCATGGTGGGTGCTGGGGGTCCCCAACCCCTGACTTTGGGTGCTCCCAGTGTCCCATGGTGATTCCTGGAGGTCTCCAACCCCTGACTTTGGGTGTTCCCAGTATCTCATGGTGTTTCCTGGGGGTCCCCAACCCCCGACTTTGGTGTCCCTTGGTATAACCCCAGCATTCCCATGGTTTTGTCCCCCATTCCCAGCGCTCCTGGCGGGCCTGACAGCAGCTCAGCAGGTGCCAGCCGTGTCCTCGGTGTCCCAGCCCACCGTGTACCCCCCCACGACCCCCGAAATCCCGACCACCATCGTGAACATCCCGCACCCCTCGGTCATCTCGGCCCCGCTCCTGAAATCCCTGCACCCCAACGCGCCCCCCGTCCTGGCCCCGCCCGCGCCCACCCAGCCCGTGGCCAAGGTGGGACTGGGACATGGTGGGTGGGCACTGGGAGGGGAGGGGTGGGGACTGGGATGGGAGGGGTGGGTGTAGGCATGGGGGCGTTGGGTGTTGGGATAAGGGGTCTGGAGGTTGGGATGTAGGTCTGGGGGTTGAGATGGGGGGTCTGGGTATTGGGATGGGGGTTCTGAATGTTGGGATGAGGGGGATGTAGGTGCTGGGATGGAGGATCTGGACACTGGGATTGAGGTTCTAGGTGCTGGGATGGGGGATCTGCATGTTGGGATGGGGTGTCTGGGTGTTGGGATGGGGGTCTGGGGACTGGGATGGGGAGTCTGAGTGTTGGGATGGGGGATGTGGGTGCTGGGATGGGGGATCTGGGGGTTGGGATGGGGGGCTCTGGATCTTGGGATGCGGTCTGGATGTGGGATGTGGTTTTTGAGGGATCCCCAAGCAGAATCACAGGGATTTTTGAGTAGCTTCCAAGCAGAATCGTGGTGATTTTTAAGGGGTGCCCATGGAGGGGTTTGAGGGATCCCCAAAGGGAGTCACAGGGATTTTTGAGTAGTTCCAAGCAGAATCATGGTGATGTTTAAAGGGTCCCCAAGGGGGGTTTTGGGGCATGCCCAAGGGGAGTCACAGGGATTTTGGAGTAGTTTCAAGTAGAATCATGGTGATTTTTGAGGGGTCCCCAGGGGGGTTTTGAGGGATCCCAAAACCACATCAGGGTTTCCTCAAAGCCCCCAAATCACACCTCCCCTCCCCCCCCCCCCAGAAAAAGGGGGTGAAGCGGAAAGCCGACACCACCACCCCCACCACCACGGCCATCATCGCCACCAGCACCGGCGAGTCGTCCCCGTCCCCCTCGGCCGCGGCCGCGCCGGCCCCGGAGCCCAAACCCGCCAAGATCCCCGCGCGGCGCGAGAGCGGCCGGCCCATCAAACCCCCCCGCAAGGACCTGCCCGACTCCCAGCAGCACCAAACCTCCAAGAAAGGGAAGCTCTCGGAGCAGCTCAAGTACTGCAACGGCATCCTCAAGGAGCTGCTCTCCAAGAAGCACGCCGCCTACGCCTGGCCCTTCTACAAGCCCGTGGACGCCTCGGCCCTGGGGCTGCACGACTACCACGAGATCATCAAGCACCCCATGGATCTCAGCACCATCAAGGTGGGCGCTCTGGGCACCCGTCAGGGCCTGAAATCCCTAAAATCCTCTGGGGATCTCCCAGGAACCTCGGGAAGGGAGCCAGGAGGAGTCTGTGGGGTTGGGGAAGTCCAGGAGGGGTATAGGGTGGACCTGGAGACCCATGAGATCATCAAGCACTCAGTGGATCTCAGCACCATCAAGGTGGGCGCTCTGGGCACCCCTGAGATTCAAAAAAACCCAAAATCCTCTGGGGATCTCACAGGAGGCTGGGGGGTGTTGAGGGAAGAGAGCTAGGAGGGAGTTTGAGGGGCTTGATGTGGATTTGGGGACCCACGAGGTCATCAAGCACCCCATGAGTTTCAGCACCATCAAGGTGGGCGCTCTGGGCACCCCTGAGGGTCAAAAAAACCCAAAATCCTCTGGGGATCTCACAGCAGTCTGGGGGGTGTTGAGGGAAGGGGATCCAGCAGGGGGGTTGTGGGCTTGAGGAGGTGCAGGAGGGGTTTGAGAAGGATTTGGGGACCCTGAAATAATCAAGCACCCCATGGATCTCAGCACCATCAAGGTGGGCGCTCTGGGCACCCCTCAGGGCCTGAAATCCTCTGGGAGTCTCCCAGGAGTCTTGGGGAGTGGAAGGAAGGGAAGGGGAGGTCGAGAAGGGGTTTGGGAAGGATTTGAGGGCCCATGAGATCATCAAGGACCTCATGGATCTCAGCACCATCAAGGTGGGGGCTCTGGGCACCCCTCAGGGCCTGAAATCCTTTGGGAGTCTCCTAGGAGTCTTGGAGAGGGGAGGGAAGGGGAGCCAGGAAGGGTTTGGGGAGGTTTGAGGGACTTGGTGTGGATTTGGGGGCCCTGAAATCATCAAGCACCCCATGGATCTCAGCACCATCAAGGTGGGCGCTCTGGGCACCCCTCAGAGCCTGAAATCCCCAAAATCCTCTGGGGATCTCCCAGGAACTTCTGGAGGAGTTGAGTGAGGGAAGGGGAGCCAGAAGGGACCTCCAAGAACCTCATGAGAAGTTTAGGGAGGGGGAGCCAGGAGGGGTTTGGGGAGTTTTGGGGCGTCCCTATGGGGGTTTCTGGCAGGTTTTGGTGGGGTCTCCAAAGGGGATTTGGAGGCTTCTCAAGAGGAATCACATGAGGGTTTTGGGGGTCCCCAAGGAGGGTTTTTGGGGGTCCCCAGGAGGAATCATAGGGGGGTTTTGAGGGGTCCCCAAGGAGGGTTTTGGGGGGTCCCCAAGAGGTGTCACATGGGGGTTTTTGAGGGGTCCCCAGGGAGGGTTTTGGTTGGTCCCCAAGAGGAGTCACATGGGGGTTTTTGAGGGGCTTCCAAGGGCAATCCCAGAGGGGTTTTGGGGGTCCCCAAGGAGGGTTTTGGGTGAATCCCAAGAAGAATCACAGGAGTTTTTGAGGGGTCCCCAAGAGGAATCACAGGGGGGTTTTGGGGGTCCCCAAGAGGAATCACAGAGGGGTTTTTGAGGGGCCTCCAAGGGCAATCCCAGGGGGGATTTGGGGGTCTCCAGGGAGGGTTTTGGGGGTCCCAAGGAGGGTTTTGGGGGTCCCAAGGAAGGTTTTGGGGTCTTTGGGCTCACCCCTGTGGTCTGTCCCTGCAGAGGAAGATGGAGAACCGGGACTACCACGACGCGCAGGAATTCGCCGCCGACGTGCGGTTGATGTTCTCCAACTGCTACAAGTACAACCCGCCCGACCACGACGTGGTGGCCATGGCCAGGAAGCTCCAGGTTGTTCCCAATCCCTTAAAAATCCCCTGGAAATCTGGGGTGTCCCACCCCAAACCCACAAATCCCCTGGAAATCTGCGATATCCCACCCCAATCCCTTAAAAATGCCCTGGAAATCCAGGATATCCCACCCCAAACCCACAGATCCCCTGGAAATCTGGGATATCCCACCCCAAACCTGCAAATCCTCTTAAAATCCATGACATCCCACCCCAAACCCACAAATCCTCTGGAAATCCATGATATCCCACCCCAAACCCATATGCTGATCCTGGATTTTACGCCAGGGTGTGTTTGAGGTGTTGGGATGGGGGTTTGGATGTCAGGATGGGGGTTCCAGATATCAGGATGGGATTCCCAGACATTGGGATGGGGTTCCAGATGTCAGGATGGGGCTCCCAGACATTGGGATGGAGTTCCAGATGTCAGGATGGGATTCCCAGACATTGGGATAGGGTTCCAGACACTGGGATGGGGCTCTCAGACATTGAGATGAAGTTCCAGATGTCAGGATGGGATTCCCAGATCTCAGGATGGAGTTCCAGATGCCAGGATGGGATTCCCAGACATTGAGATGGAGTTCCAGATGCCAGGATGGGATTCCCAGCTGCCAGGAAGGGATTCCCAGACCTCGGGATGGGATTCCCAGCTGCCAGGAAGGGATTCCCAGACCCCAGTCCAGCCCACCCCACCCCACCCCCCCTCCCTGATCCCAAATTCCCACCCCCTCAGGACGTGTTCGAGTTCAGCTACGCCAAGATGCCGGACGAGCCGCAGGACGCCGGGGCGCCCTCAGTGTCCACCCCTCTCCCCATCCCCAAATCCTCCTCCGAGGAATCTTCCAGCGACGAGGACGATGAGGATGAGGATGATGAGGACGAGGATGATGACGAGAGCAGCACGGAGAGCTCCTCGGAGAGCGAGGAGAGCTCGGACTCGGAGGAGGAACGAGCCAACCGGCTGGCGGAGCTGCAGGAGCAGGTGAGGGGGCTGCTCCCCCCGGCCCCTCCTCGGGAATTCCCTTGGGATCATCCCTCATCCCTGCCCTGCTGTCTCCTCCCCCCACAGCTGCGGGCCGTGCACGAGCAGCTGGCTGCCCTCTCGCAGGGCCCCGTTTCCAAACCCAAAAAGAAGAGGGAGAAGAGGAAGAGGAAGAAGTCGGAGAAGCACAAAGGGAGGGGAGGGGACGAGGAGACGAGGGCGAGGCAGGCCCAGCTGAGGAGGGCGAGGAAAGCTGGAGGAGGCGGCGGATCCAAGTGAGGAACGGCGGGGAGGGGGCCTGGGGAGGGGGATTGGGAGCACTGGGAGGGGGAATGGGAGCACTGGGAGTGGGAGTGGGAGCACTGGGAGTGGGAATGGGAGTGCTGGGAATGGGACTGGGAGTGGAATTGGGAGGGGGGATGGGGGTGGGAGTGGGATTGGGAGTGGGACTGGGAGTGGAATTGGGAGGGGGAGTGGGAGCACTGGGAATGGGACTGGGAGTG
>JAWWEW010000330.1:0-13665 GCA_035583185.1 Anabacerthia variegaticeps | reverse complement strand
CCCCCCCCCCCCCCCCGCTGTGGTTTTAATTTCCACACTGACAATTAAGCTCCCTTGCGCCAGAGATAAATGAAACGAGGCCAGCTCAGAAATAACCCCCCGAGAAACCCTGTTTATAACGAAGTAGAAGGAAAGTTGCTTAAATATATTACCGCATGCAAATTGTAATTTAGCACAGACCCGTTTCCGAGGCCGATTTATCTACTGGGGAAGAGAAATAAATCATCACCGCTCGCCGGTTATTCTGCATCTGCAGAGAGGTTGCAGCTTTGTTCTTGGGAGAGAGGGATTTGGGAGCATTGCTCTCAGCCTCTCTCCTGGACCCTCTGTGCTCCTCCTTTCGCTGCCTGTGGATTGGGGTGTTGCATCCCACTCCCCTCCTTCCCTCCTGCTTCCCTGGCTGTTCCCAATGCCCGGGGAGACTCGCTGGAGTGAGGGATGCGGGGCTGAGAGGAGGCCCTGGAGCATCAAATCCAGCCCTGTGGTTGAGGCTGGAAGAGGGGAAAGGCTCTAAGGGCTGACCCCAAAGGTTGAGCCGTGCCCTGCTATTCCTGGGAAGCTCAGGAAAGGTGTTTGCAGGTGGTGTTTTGGGGTGCAGTGGGATGGGCAGTGAGGGAAGGCCCTCTGTGCCCGCAGGGCTGTCAGACATTCAGAAGTGGGAAGTGGGGAGGCTCCACAGATGGATCCAGGTACCCACGTTGTTAAACCATTGCAGGATCATCCAGTGGCATTGTAGGCATGGCACGAGGGCAGCTGGAGCAGGGTGGTGGCACCAGGGCACCTCCATTCCCCCCTCACTGCTGGGTCTTTGGTGCATCGATTCCCTGGCTGGGTTGGTGCTGAGAAATGAGCAGGGGAAGAGCTCCCAAAATAAAAATCTCCATGCCTCAATCCCTCGCTCCACCCGCCTCTCCCTGCCCTGCACATCCTGCTTTCTACATGGGGTTGCACCTCCTCTTTCACCTGACGTGTCTGGAGGCTGCAGCAGAGGTGCAACTTCCTCCCTCTCCCCCTTGGCAGGTCTTGCTTTGTTCAGGCAGGAGAGGAGCAGATTCCTTGTCCCGGATCCCTGGGATCCCTGGTGCTGATCCTGCACCTCCGGCCTGAACAGCTCCCCCAGTCTGGGCCTTTTTCTGGGCAGGGAGGACATGGGCTCTGTATAGAATGTGGGATAAAGCAGGGACACCCCCTGCACACCCCAGACTATGGTGTGGGATAAAGAGGTGACACTCTGTGTCCCACGGAGTGGGAATTGGGAGGAGGAACTCGGGCGATTCGGCCGTGGTGACACCGAGCTCGGTGACAGCCTTTGCTGCAGCACCACACGGAGCTGCCCAGGCACCCGGCCACACCAGCTTGTCTCCTTGCTGGGGACACTGCTCCAGGGGGAACTGTGCCCTGTCTGATGGCTGATGCCACCCTGTGCCCTGCCCACAGGGCTGGGTGGGCAGGAGAACCTTCCCTGGCTCCTCGGCTCTTTGCCCTGAGCTCCTCCAAGGGGTGACAGGATGCTGTTGGAGTCAATTTTCCATGCTAGACCCACTTATATCCCTCCAACCATCTCAGGCTCTCCAAGATCTGGGCCAGCCATGACTCCTGTAGCTTTGTGTGTGAGTTTGGGCAGGATTTGGGCAGAGGTTTCCCGTGTCTCCAGAGCATCAGAGGAAGTCCTGGCTGGCAGGGGATGCATTTCAGCACAGCGAGGCTGTGTGGGGACAGCTGGGAGGAACCAAGCACCACTTGTGCCGCAGCAGGAAGGGATGCCCAGCACCCAGAATCGCTAGGCACCCATCCTGCCCTCCCCTCTCCCAGCCCCAGGCTGGAACACACCCCAAAAACCACCACCAGGCACCCCAATATCCCATGTGGAATCAGCGGGGAAGCGGCGCAGGCTCTGCCGCGCTCCAGAAACCTTCTCCTCCCTCCTGACTACTTGTAAACCATTTAGCAAGAATTTCTTAAAATAGGTTCCACTTTAAGGACTTATCTTCTGAATACCATTAATTTTCTGGGGTTCGTTAAAAGCAAACTTGGTATCATAGCAACGGAATCTATTCCAGGGAAGCAGCCAATGGCACTGCACAGTGTGTGCAACTGAAGGCGAGAGAAAGGAGCCTTTCAGGTTTATTCTCGGGCTTGTGCCTTTGCAAGTGAAGTTTTAATTTTCAATGTTTTATTCCCTCGCAGAATATTTTATAATTTCCCCCCCCGACCAAGCTGCAGGGAGGGGGGAAAAGCACGGCGCCGGCGAATATTGGGGGAATCGCCTCCGTTTCGTGGCGTCTGTGCGTGGGCAGAGGAGGTGGCAGAGGGGTGAGGTGGCAGCTCGGGATGGATCGTGCTTGGGACAGCCAGGCTGGTCCCTCTGAGCTTGGCACTGCCATCCCTGATGTCACCCTTGGCAGAGCACGGGCATCTCTGGCCACCCCGGCCGGACCCGGGACCGCCCAGCGGGATTGGGAGCTGCTGGTAAAGAGGACATTAATCCCCGTCTCATTTGCCCGGCCTCGCTGAGGAAATAGTCATTATTTCCCTTTTAATCCCATCTCTCTCCTCTTTGCCATTAGGCCCTAAGCTGCAATCTTGTTCCCGGGGGGATGTTATGCTGGGGATAATCCCGGGCCTGGCTACTTTGGGGCATGGGGTGGTTTCCAGCCCTGCTGGGGCTCTCCAGTCCTGGTCCCCAGCACCGGGATGAGCATCCCAGTGCCAGAGTAGGGGGGAATGGGGTGCTCCCCAAAATCCCATGTCAGCCATGGAGATGGGAATAGAGAGCTCGAGGTCAGCTTGGTTGTTGGGATGGCTGGATCTCAGACGTTGGATGTGGCCTTGGCCTCGGGACAGAAGGAGTCTTTTGTGTGTGAGGGATGGAAGGAGTTGCAGGGATGCCGGGATTTGGGATGCCGGGATTTGGGATGCTGGGATTTGGGATGCTGGGATTTGGGATGCCAGAATTTGGGATCCCGGGATTTGGGATGCCAGGATTTGGGATGCCAAGAGGAGCCAGGTGGCAGCTCCACCTTTGTCCCAAACCCAATCTTGTCAGGGGAAAACCATCACCTTGTCTGCCAGAACCCTAAAAATAGCCCTGCCTGCCACCACCAGCAGTGTCCAGGCTTTAACTGGGAATGGATGGCAGGAATTGGGTTCAGAGCCATCCAGGTGCCCAAAGGTTGTGGTGCCAGGTCTCAGCCTTCAACCCACCCTCTTGGAGAGGGTCCCTATGGCCTCCTACCCAGCCCTGGCATTTCTCCTTTCTCCCACCACAAACTGATGATCTTCCAGCTCGATTGAGGTGAGACGGGGGGAAAAAACCTCGTCATTTATGATAGGAAGTATCACTTAAATAGGCACAAAGGGTAGAAGGCCCAGACTAAACCATCTCCACAGGATGGAGAAAATGAGAAACAGTGATGGTTTTAACTTTAGGCCATTTACAAATCACCACTGCCCAGGCCACAGTAAATAACAATCCCTTCCCATCAGGTTTGTGTCACGGCGCCGGCGAAGCTCCCGTTTATTTACCCCGAGCTGGCGGGGGCCGGCCCGGCCGCCTCTTTAGCTGCTAATTTTTATAGATGGCAGGATGAAGACACTCCAGCCCGGATAAATCAGGTGCTGGAAGTGGAAGGAGTGGTGTGAGAGCTCTCAGCCCTCTGGCAGTGCTGGAGGGAGGAGTGTGGGACCTGCACCCCTCTGGGTGGGTGAGATGAGACTCCACACGCCCAGGATTCCAGAGGCTGTGCCCGGGACATTGGGGTCTGCTCCCAGGATATCAGGGTCTGTTCCCAATTCACCAACCCCACACGATGTGCTGGAGCCTTGCTTTCTCTCTCTCTCTTTCTCTCTCTCTCCTTTTTTTTCCTTTTTATGGAGAAATTATTATTTACAGTTTAATATCTTCATGTTTCTATGGGAACTCCGTGGCTGCGCTGGGTGGAGAAGTCAAAACCAGCTGGGGAAATGGGCATACTGGAAAGCAAGGGGAGCAGGGTGGGTGCCTGGACTGGTGTAGGGGGCAGGAGCTGGGTGTGGGGTCACCCCACAGGTGTCAGGGATGCTCAGGGTGCCGAGGACGTGGCCTTGGTGACTGCACTTTGTCACTCCTGCCAAAGGCAAATCCTTCTCCCACGCTCAGCAAGCTGTTTGTAAGCGTGGCTGGAGCACCCTTTCTCCTTCCCCATGCCAGGAATCCTCTGGACACAGGGAAACCCCTCGGGAATTGATGGATCTTTGGCACATAAGGGTTGGCCGAGCCCCCTTGCCACAGGCACGTGTGGGCATCACCCACGCGTGGGAAGTGCTGCAGCCTGGAATGTAGGTCACACACGCACACATGTGCATCAGCACATACATATGGTGGCTTTGAAGAGCTCAGGCTCGTCCTCACTGACTCCAACCCATCCTTGCCGATCCCAACCCCCTCCTCGCTGTTCTCAATCCCATTCTCACCGATCCCAATCCCATTCTCACCAATCCCAACCCCATTCTCACAGATCCCAACCCCATTCTCACCAATCCCAACCCCATCCTTGCTGATCTTAATCGCATCCTCACCCACCCCAACCCCATCCTTGCAGCTCTCAGTGCCCTCCTTACTGATCCCAACCCCATTCTCACCGATCCCAACCCCATCCTTGGTGATCCCAGTGCCCTCCTCACTGATCCCAACCCCATCCTTGGTGATTCCAGTGCCCTCCTCACTGATCCCAACCCTCTTCACACTGATCCCAACCCCATCCTCGCCAATCCCAACCCCATCCTCATCAATCCCAACCCCATCCTTGTCAATCCCAACCCCATCTTCACCCATCCCAACCCCATCCTCGCCCATCCCAACCCCACCCTCGCTGATGCCAACGCGTGGCTGGTGAATAGCTGTACATTTCCACAGGCAGGGCACGTGTGTTGGGCACCAGGAGGGGGCCGGGGGGCCCCCCCTGCCTGGCACCAGCACTGGTGCTCATGCGGAAAGCGCGCGGTGGCGGCGGAGCCCTCGTCCCTCTAATAGCCGGTGACAGGGACTCGCTCGTGGCGATGTCCCCGCGCCCGGCGCGGAGCAAGGACGGAAGGTGTGCGATGGCCCCGCTTTTGTCAGAAAGGATCCATCAGAGCAGCGGGGAAAGGTCAGCGGGGGGAGCACCAGCGGGCCCCGAGGACGGCCCCGTCCGTCTGTCCGTCCCGCTGTCCCCGCCGAGGGGAGAGGGAGAACAGAGGAGAAACCCCGGGTGCTCCGGGAAATAACAACTGCAGGATCCTCTCTGCCTCCTGGCCGGGGAGCCTTTGGGGATGGTGTTTTCAACCTTCCTCCGCCGCCACCAGAAATGTGTTTATTTATTTTTAATGAAAAGCACGATGCCGGCGCTGCGCCGGGGCTGGGCCTGGGCAGGCGAGGGGAGAGGCTGGGAATGGGGGCTGCGTCTTCCAGGAGTGACCCCCCGGCTCCACCGTCCCCGTAGCTCCCTGCGAGGCTGAGCCCAGACTTTCTCTGCCCTAATTCCCTGGGAAACCAGGCGAGGGCTGATCCTTGCACGGCTGTTTATTGTTGGTTAGAAATCTTGGGTCTCCGCAGAGCTTGGAGAGGATTTTCGGGCAACCCACAGGCTTGATGTTAAGGGGGAATCAAGGTGTGATGTGCCCGAATTGCCCCTTCCCTGGGGAAATCCCATCATTTCGTGCGTCAGGCGGGGCTTTAATGTGGAATATTTACTTCAGGAATATTTCCTGAAGGATTAGATGCTGGTTGTGAACCCTGGGCATGGCTGGGTAAGGAGCGAGGGGTGTTTGGGGTCCCCGTGGCTGGGTCGAGGAGGTGGGCACAGCCACCAGCCACGTGTTGCCTCTGCCCCGGGTTCCCGAACCAGAGACAACCACTGGTGCTTTTTACCATTTTTCCCCAATTCTTACATCAAAATCGCAGCGTTGCGATATCAGAGAGGAATAGAGTGGCACAGGGGGCCAGGCTGAGGGCTCAGAAACCCGCCTTGGCTCCTCGTTTCTCCTCACACCCCTTCCCGAGTGGGCTTCGGGGACAAACCCCCGTGGCAGCTGCGAGGTGCGGGGCCCCACGCGTGTGCTCCCACGGCCGTGCCCAGCCTTGCACACGCGTGTGCAGGCGCAGCCCGGCCGGGCTCGGGGCCGGCTGCTCCGGGAGACGGGGTGCGAGTGGCATTTCAATGCAATCCAGGCGGGAACAATGAGGTGTGTTTTTAAGGGACTGTGAAAGGGGGGTTTTTTTGCTGCAGGACTGAAAAGGCGGCGGGGGGGAGGAGGGAGCCCCGGCAGCCCCTCCATTAGCTCAGTGCAGCAGCGAGAACAGCTGTGAAAAGAGCCCAGGCCTTTTTCCCACGCCCAGAGGAGCGGAGCGAGGGAAGGAGCCCTCCCAGCGAGGTCAGATCCCATCACTAATATATACACAGGCTGTGCCCTCATTCACGTCACCCCGGCGCAGGTTTGTTTAAGGCACACACACACTGACACTAATTTCTCCTCGCCCTCGCTCCCCCAGCCGGCCCCATTATGGTCCCCGCTGCATTAAACCCTCCCCGTGCCCCGGCGACGGCTGGCGGCGCCCAGGGGGGTGCGGGCTGGGTTTTTTTTAATATCCCCCCTCCCTCCAACACCTGACCGACAAGGTCAAGACGAGCTGCGGCGGCGGCGATGGGTTGTGTCCGGCAGCTGCTGCGCCGGGGCCGGCTCCAGGAATGCGCCGCGACCGCCGGGGCTCGCAGATGGGACCTGGCGGGGGTCTGACACCCGGGACTCAGCTGGTGGAGGCGGAGGGGGATGCTGAGCTGGGGGGGGTGGGTGAAACGACCCCCCCACGCCACCCCCGTGCCGGCTGTGGGCATCCCTGGAGCGTGGCTGATTGATGCCGGAGGAGCTGGGGATGAGCGTGGGGAGGATGGAGATGGAGGGGGTTTTGCTGGGGGAGAGGGAAAGGGTTTGTTCAAACCCCCTCCCCAGCCTGAAGGTTCCGGACCCCCCAGTTGGGGAGTTTTGGGTGCTGCCAGTGGGGTCTCGCTGGTCTCAGTGCAATGCCCCTACACGGGGTGGAGGTGATGGCCAGATTGCCAGCACCGGGGGGCTCTGGGGGTCACTGCTGCGAAAAGTGCAGGATTTGGGGGTGCAGGGGTGCTTTAGACCCCTCCCAGAGGGTGAGGGGGCTGCTCCTCCTCCCGGCCCTCCCATTTCAGGGTGCATCCCATCCCCACGTGCTGCCAGCCCAGCCTGGCACCTGCCGGGAGACGGGCAGCAAATAAATCAGGTCTTGTTTATTCTCGTGCCTGGGCTTGGTGTGTGAGTTCATTTTAAAACGTTCTGCCTTAAATTACAGCCTAATAAATCAATACCCACTTAGCGAGGCGAGCAGTTTGTGCGAAGAATTAAAGTTGCCTCCGCTGCTCTCGGGCTGTGGGAAGGGTGAGGGAGAGACTCCCGGTAGGATCCTGTCCTGGAACACTCGTGGGCATGGCTGGGACATGTGTGGGCATGGCTGGGACACGTATGGGCATGGCTAGGACATGTATTGGTATGGTTGGGACAGGCATGGGCATGGCTAGGACATGTGTGGGTATGGCTAGGACATGTGTGGGTATGGTTGGGACCTGTGTGGGTATGGTTGGGACAGGCATGGGCATGGTTAGAACATGTGTGGGCATGGCTGGGACACATGTGGGCATGGTTAGGACATGTGTGGGTACGGTTGGGACAGGCATGAGCATGGTTGGGACATGTGTGGGCATGGCTGGGACAGGCATGGGCATGGTTGGGACAGACGTGGGCATGGCTGTGCCTGGTTAGGACATGTGTGTCCATGGTTAGGACACATGTGTCATAGCTGTGTATGGACAGAAGGTGTGTCTGCATGGCTGTGCATGGCTGGGACATGTTCATGCATGGCTCTGCATGGCTAGGACATGTTCATGCATGGCTCTGCATGGCTGGGACATGTTTGTGCATGACTTTGCACAGCTAGGACATGTATTTACATGGTTGTGCATGGCTGGAACATGCATGTGCATGGCTTTGCATGGCCAGGACATGTGTCTCCATGACTAGGACATGTTTCATGGCTGTGCATGGCCCAGAGATGCGTGTGGATGGCTGTGCATGGCTAGAACACACACGGGCACTGCCAGGACATGTGTGTACGTGGCTGGGACACACATGTACATGGCTGGGACACACATGTACATGGCTGGGACACACATGTACATGGCTGTGACCCACGTGTACATGGCTGGGACATGTGTGCATGCCTGTGCATGGGTCAGACATGCATATGGATGGCTGTGCATGGCCACAACACGTGTGTGTGTGGCTGCACCTGGCAGGGACACACAGTGGGACAGGTTTGTGCCACCCACCCCTCCGTGCAGGGCTTTGGGGCAGCCTCAGAGTCGATCCCAACACCCCCTCCAGCCTCGGGTGTTCTCTGATGTGCCCCAAAAAGCTATAACAGGTTCTTCACACCGGTCCCCCACCCTCCTTGATGCCCCTTCCCCGCCCCGGGCACCCCCTCCCGGCTTTCCCTGCCCACTTTTCTCCTCCTTTCACCTTGCCCTTGGCTAATCCCCTTGTATTTGTCTGGGCCTCCTTCCAGGGCCACCCACCTCTTGCTGGGGCCACTGCCGAGGAAACGCTGCCCGCGGCACGGGCTCCTCCTGGGCACAGCCGGGGCTGGGGGAGCCCGACCTTCCCTGTGCCCCTCACCTTTATGGGGCTGCCCTTCCCCTCCTGCCACAGCCCCTCCGCCCCCACGAGGGTTCAGTGCCAGCACCGGGGCACCCACGGCCCTTGGTGCTGCCTGAGCCCAGCGATGCCACCCTTGGCGATGCCCAAGGACCCTGGTCCCCATCCCCACACTCCCCCCCTGCGTGTCTCGAGGCCGATTTCCTCCCTCCCCCTCCCACTTCGTCTCCCTTGCCAAGCCCTGACACTTGATGGCAGCCCATTCAAAATGCATGGGCTCCCCTTTCCGAGCCGGCCCGGTCCTTTTGAACTAAAAGGATTTTCTCAGAGGCTAAGTTCAAATGTATGGCCGTTATTTATTTATCACCCCTCTATGTATTATTCATTTATTTAAAAATGTATGGCAGCTGGGAGCCCCGTGTTTAATCACCCCACGGATGGCGAGGGCCAGGTGGAGCCAGCCCCTTTGCTCCGCCGCTAACCTGGCGCCGTGGCCGCCACCAGCCCGCCGCTCTCACGCCTGATTTACCACGGACCCGACCCAAAACCAGCCCCAGCCCCACGCCAGGCCTTCCGTGGGGATGCCGACGACCCGCTGTGCCCCAAATGCCGCGCCTGGGTGGGTGTGGAAGGGTTGTCGTCGCCACCCTTCCCCGGCGCTGTTGTTTATTTTTTGGGGACAGGGATGTGTCCTGCTTGTCCCTGCCTGGCTCCTCTGGTGTCCCCAGCTGGCAGGTCCCTGCCTTGTCCCCAACACAAGGGCGACGTGGCCCGCGAGCTGTCGCAGCGCAGGGAGGCTGGAAGGGACGGGCATCGGGCTGTCAGAAAGAAAACGAGGCAGGGAAAGGAGAGAACCGGCCGTGCTTTGCTTTCCCCGCCAGCACGGGGGACGAGGGGACACATCCAGCCCTCCCGGCACCTCCGTGTCCCCGCAGGGCTTAAGGCGGGGGGTGAAGGGCCGAGTGGCCTGGCGGGAGGAGCACGAAGGGTTAAGGATGCTCAGCATCCCACCACCCTCTTCCTCGCTGGGACACTCGCTAATTGAGACAGCTTCAGCCCCTGCCTCCCCTCCTCTCCCCCTGGGGCTGAGCTGCCTCTTCCCAGGGGGAGCACATTGTCTGCTCCAGCGGGTTGATGTAATCCCTAAACCCGAACAATACTTCTCCACCCCGCTCCGGTTGAAAGGGTATTAGTTGCCCAATGAGATAATTACTCCACAGGCCACCCTAATCATCCCCTCGGTCCAGCCGACTCGCCCCGCCCGCCTCAGCCCCGGGGCACCCGGGAGGTGGGATTTGGGGTGCGCCGGGGTGATGCTGCTGGAGATGATGGTCCTACGCGGGCACAGGGATGCTAAAAACCAGCAGGAAAATATTCTGGGGGACAGGGATGTGCTGCTGAGGTGTCACCTCCAGCCCCGTGGCTGTTGTCACCTCAAAATGCCACCTGATGTGTGGGGTGTGGGCTGGGAATCCCGGGAGCCAGTGTTGATGGACCCGCTCCTGGTGTGATGGGACTTGGTTTTTTCCTGAAGTCACAACCCCACCTTGACCCCTCAGGAAGGGTCTGACCTGGCAGATGTCCCCTGAGTGCCTGGCAGTGAGCACAGACCCATCAGCACATCGAGAAACCCATTATGAGGCTAAAATCCAGGGAAGCAAAATTCCATGTTCCCATCAAATATCGGCATCCCCAGAATCACAGAATCAATTAGGCTGGACCTGATTCCAAAAACCTGAGTTTCAGCCACTGAAACCCCTGCCCCAATCCACAGTTTGAAAGTGACCTTTCCAGCCTCGGTTTATCAGGGAATAATCCCAGTTTTCAGCTCTGCTTTGTGTAGACTTTGCTGCCAGAGGGACCCCGATGGTGCTCCGTGGGGAGCCACGTGGCACACGCGTGGCATTAGCGTGTCCCTGCGGGCACACGTGTGTCCCCATGCAGTGCTGGGTGCTTGGCTGGGCTGCAATCCAGTGGTTTTCCCAGCTGGATGGTGCCAGGGCTGCTTTTCCCCTCCTGGAGCAGCAGGACATGGCCATCCTATTCAGACTTCCCCCATTCCTTAAATACCCAGCGTGGAACTGGGAATGCTGCAGGGAAAGGAACCTGTTCAGGGCTGCTGAAATTAAAGCGTAGTTCTTATTAATCCTGCTCTTTGCTGGTCTGGCTGTGCCAAAGTCAGGGATTATCCCATCCCATTCCTGCACGCCGGGACAGCACGAGCGAGGCGGGAGGGGAATTAATCTCCTGTAGGTTTTGCTGATCCCATCCCCAGGAATGACAACGGGGAGGGGGAAATGAGGGGCTGAGGGTGGGACAGAGCCAAGCAGGGGGACCCTGTGGCACTGTGGATTTGTGACTGGAGTCGGTGTTTGGTGGGAAAGTCAGTGGGATGGTCAGTGGGATGGTCACTGGGAAGGTTACTGGGATGGTCAGTGGGATGATCACTGGGATGGTCGCTGGGATGATCACTGGGAAGGTTACTGGGATGATCACTGGGATGATCACTGGGGTGGTCACTGGGATGATCACTGGGGTGGTCACTGGGAAGGTTACTGGGATGATTAGTAGGATGGTCACCATGATGGTCGCTGGGATGATCACTGGGATGATCACTGGGAAGGTCACGGGGAAGGTCACTGGAATAATTACTGGAATGATCACTGGGATGATCACTGAGAAGGTTGCTGGGATGATTACTAGGATGGTCACTAAACCCTGGTGTGATGGTCACTGGGATGGCCACTGGGATTATCCCTGGAATGGTCACTGGGGTGGTCACTGGGATGGCCACTGGGATTATCCCTGGAATGGTCACTGGGATTATCCCTGGGATGATCACAGGGATGGTCACCACAATGGTCACTGGATGGTCACTGTGATGGTCACGGGGATGGGATGAGTTTGACCAGGGATGGGGTTTGAGCGACAGGTCCCACAGCCCCACAGTGCCCAGTCTGCCCCACTCCAAGTCCCCAGTAAGAACCAGAGGAGCCCATTCCCTCACTGGGAGCGCTGGGGCCGTGCAAGGCCAATGCTGCTCCCCTGCCCTTCCTTGGCCGGTCCCTCTGCCAGACAAACACGGGCTCTTTCCCCGCCGCAAAGTCCTTGTCCAGCCAAGCACACAAAGCGGATCCATTATCCGAGGGGGGACGGAGAGGAGGGGCCGGGGGCGGTGGCCATACAATGCTGCCCCTATTGTGTCTGGGCAGGAAGGGCCGGCACCCCCGGCACGGCCCCTCAGTGGCCCCATTGTGCCTGAGCCCCCCCTGTCCCCTCGGGTGTCCCCTCGGGGGGTGGCTGTGTCCCCCCACCCACCCCCTGCCCGTCTGGGGCACTGTCACCTTGCCCCGACTCCGGGAGTTTTGGGGTTCTCCCCATCGGGCACCCTTGGGGGGTTGGAGGGGATGAGTTTTTGGGAGCAAAGCTGGTGGGTGGCCCCCACGCTCTGGTGTGAATGTGGGTGAGTGAGGGGTGAAGGTCCCACCTCCACCTGACATGGTTTTGGGTGATAAAAAGGTGGATTTTGGGGTGACTGAGGTGTCCCCTCCCCAGCAGCAGGTGCTGGAGGATGTGGGACATGACCAAGGGCATGTCTGGAGGGGGTTTGCCCCTGTCTTGCAACAAAGAGGGGTCTCCCTCCCCATCAGCTCCTGGGAGGGTTTGGATCCTCTCCCTGTCAGTGCCATCCCGACCCCAAAATGGGGTATGGGATGTAGTCTGGGGTCCGTGAGACCCACGGGGTGGTGGAGCTGCTCAACCCTCTCTGGATCCCAATGAGGAGGTCAAACAGAAAGCTGTCCCCAAGCTGGGACCTGTGATTGGTGTGGTTTGGATTGACCGATGGGTTTGGAGGTGATTGGTGTCGTTTGGAGGTGATTAGAGGGGGTTTGGAGGTGATTATTGCGCTTCTGGACGTGATCAGACAGGGTCTGGAGGTGATCATTTTTGCTTGGAGGTGATCCATGAGCATTTGGGGGTAATCCATGGGGGTTTGGAGATGATCAATGAGGGGTTGGAGTGATTAGTGTGGTTTGGAGGTGATCAGTGAGGGTTTGGAGGTGATCAGTGAGGGTTTGGAGTGATTAGTGTGGTTTGGAGGTGATCAGTGAGGGTTGGGAGGTGATCAGTGAGGGTTGGGAGGTGATCAATGAGGGTTGGGAGGTGACCCATGAAGGTTTGGAGGTGACCACGGAGCTTCTGGAGGTGACAGAGCCCCTCATTTTATCCTTTGCAGAGGAGAACTCCCCACCTGGCTTTGATCACCTCGCTCCAGCCACATCCCTCACCGGGAACAGGGATGGGGTGAAGCCTCTGGAGCCCCAGGAAGACCCCACACCCAAAACCCCCTGACCCTGGAAATCCAAGGATGGAGGAGCCCCATGGGTTTTGCTGCCCCTGGGAGCTTCCAGGCTGCTCCTGGAATCCCATCCCATCGGGATAAGGTGGATCCGAGCTCGGGATGTTGGCTTGGCTTTCCCAAGGACCCTCAGCTCCTCTCCTGGATGGGGTAAGACTGGGCTCTTCTTTCTTTCCTCCCCAATTCCTGCCAGCCCAAGGCAGCTGGCCCCGGGTTTTCCATGCAAAACCTCCCTCCAGGCTCTTTCCAACAGGGATTTGGAGGGGGTTGTTGTTTTTGGGGAAAAAACCTTCAGTTTTGATCCCCATATTACATATATTCCTCTTTGGGAATATTTATAATCCCCCCCCTTTCATGAGCTGGTGGAAAAGTGGGCTATTGCTGCCAGCTTTTGGTTGCCAAATAATTGACTTTCCCCCTTATTTCCTTTTTAATTTGCATCCAAAAATCTTTCCTCCATGACTCAAAAACATCCTTTAAACAGCATAAATGGGAATTTCCCCCCCTCACCTCTCATTCTGCCCCCACTTGGGTGTTCAGTCTCCACTCTCATCCATAAATCCTTCAGTGCTGCATCTTTACCCCCCCCCCCCCCCAAAAAAAAAAAAACC
>JAWWEW010000329.1:0-13697 GCA_035583185.1 Anabacerthia variegaticeps | reverse complement strand
ATTTTTGCTAATTTTCCCATACGTTTCAAGGCCTCAGCTACACTCCTATTATCCTGGGATAGAAGTAGGACAAAAAATAGGTTGTTTCTAGATATAATTATATATAGCCTTTCTTCCCAAAGCTAAAAATACATTGTTCTAGAAGCATACTTTGGCATTTGAATCAGCCTCATTGGCTCTATTTTTTTAAACTGTATGAACATCTTACAATGTTTCATCTTGGCAGAAAGCTTTAGGGGAAAAATAATAATGAGGAATTGGGAGAAAACAGAGAAAAATAAAGTGGGGGGGAAAAAAAAAGAGAGAAATAAAGCAATATTTTGGCACTCATACTGTGGTGTACTGCAGACAGAGGAGAACACATGTAAAGCCATATAAGATATAGGTTATTTATACACGATTTTTTTGAATAGTGAGATTGAATACACAGTATATTTTATATTTTTTGTCAGATTAGTTCCTGGTTATTGTATGTGTTGTGAAACAGTCATGAGGTAATCTGCAACTAGGAGATATGTTGTTTGGACTGTAGGGGTGCCAAAGAATGAAAAACAAGTAGGATAAGCACTATAGAAAAACTGAAAGGAAAAAAAAAAAAAAGAGAGAGAAAAAGACATTTTATAATTCAAAATAATAAATTTGAATAGTTTCTTCTAGGTTTAGGGATGGGGCAGTTTGTTTAGTCTCTAAACAAGCAGGATATGTTTTGATATGTTTCAGTCTAGCAAAACAAAGCACTCTGAAAGAATACAATCATCCAAAAATGACCCACCTGTCTGACTTTCCATATTTCGCTTTTCAACAGTCTTTGTTTCTCTGATTTCTGGGATACTACAGGTATAATTCATGCTGGTCTTTATTCTGATTTTGCTGCTGTAGAAACTGGTATGATTTGTGGTCAGTCCAATGTCCACTTTTTCTAGAGAGCGAAGAAATGTAATCAAAATAAAATAATGGCTCTTGCAGTGACAACTTTTTGAAATGTAGTGTCCTGAGCATGTCACAATGATCTTCAGAAAATCCACTACATGACTTCCCTGTTAATAATCCATCTAGGCCAGGCTATATCGAAACAGAGGGAAAACACACACTATACTGGCACAATTACATTAATCTTCCTCTGAAGGATAGAGTCCTGATCAACATGAGAACTTAAGTAGGAAATTTAGAAACAAGTGATAGCAAGAAAAACAAAACTCACAAAAAATAACAAACAAAAAAGCAAATCACAAGACCAAGCACACCTAGGGTGACCACACATTTTTTTTCAAATTTATAAAATTAAATCTTACTCAACTGCTCTTTTCTTTCTCTTCATCATAACTTTAAATTCTTCCACTGAACCCAAGACTTTACTCCCTCAGAATATTTTTTTCTAAATACAATGTCATCTTATCTTTTCTCAATACAGCAACGACTTAGCAAATAAAATATTTTTTATTATTTTCTGAAACTTAAATAATTAGAACATATTTTAGTTCCCCTTAAAAATATTTCTTCTGAGGGAAAAACTAAAGGTCTCATGAATCAGTTGGGAACTAACTGAAGAATTCTGGTTTCAAACAAGGAAAATATGACTGTATCAGGGCTTTTTCAAATATTTTCAAAAATCATTTTTGGAAAAAAAAAACTATTATTTGTACAGAGGGTTGTGTGGTAATAACTTCACTTGTAAGAATTTTGATATCTTGTGGACTTAGACTGTTCCAAAAGGTACTATTCAGCAAAACACACAGAGATCCTCATTTGATAGGTCATTATATATTCAGAAATATTAATTCTGTCCACTAAAAACCAGTACATAAATGCTGACAGGCTATAGCTCAAGAATTATTTTCTATAAGCCCTTGGGCCTAGAGAATTTATGATGGGGAATTATTTGAAATATTTAAATACTTTAAAAGATAGACTGTCTGGTAAGGTGTGTTAAAATGAAGCGTTGCATTTGTTCAAAAATATATTTGATTTATGCGTTTGAATATTAGACTGCCAAATCTAAGTGATAACAGACCAGGAATAGCTGACTATCTTCAAAAATTGCCAACTGATTGGTTACCAGTCTCCAGTCAACAATCTCTGAGCAAAGTATTGACTATTAAAACTGAATTTTTAAAAGACATTAAAAATAAAATTAAGAGAGTTTAAAGTAATGGATTACTCATCTTAGAAAATTGCATTTTACTTACAGATAATAATGTTCACTTAAAAAGTGTCTTTTGAGAAGGGTGGTGCAAAAATAGAACAACAGAGCCTTTCAGAAGTATAAAAATTAAACACATGTTGAGTAAAAACATAAATTAAGATTTTTATCCCTTTGGACTCAGTAAGTGTTGGATTTAGTAAGTTTGAATATTAGTGAGATCTGGGCACTGAATTCCTCCCAGCTTTCTAGGGGCACTGAATTCCTCTCAGCTTTCTAGTCTTTTGGCAAAGTGCAACCCAGATTCCTTGTCAAGACCCATAACACATAAATATGTAAAGGTATTATGTTTCAAGTTAACTAAAAAAAATAAAAAAATTAAAAAAAAATAGAAAAAAAAAAAGAAAATAAAAAATTGGCTGAAAGGAATGGATTCTTTACAAAAGCTAACCAAAGCACAGCTGCTTCCCTGTGTATTGGACAATGAAACAGACTTCTTGAAGAGCTCATTTTTTTTTAAAGGATGGGTTTCTTGTTCTGTTCCTTATTTCTTTTCTTTGGTTCTGCAGGGAGTAGAGCAGCATACTTCCATTAGGTCAAAGTATCCCTCTGATCTCCCCTTCTGTTCACTTGGAAACTTCTTGGACATATAAAATGAGGATGTATAACTCTCTCCTTTCCAGAATACCATAACGTAGATAATGGAATCTTTCACCAATGAATAGCAAATATGCCTAAGGAAAACATGGCAAAAGCTTGGCAGCAGTTTTCCTCTCTTTGAGCAATATGTTTTCTTTGGCTAAATCACCATTAGCATCAACAAATTAGCTCTTTGATTAGTGTTCCTTTGCAATTTAAAACTAAGCAAATTATTTATTTACCCAATAAGGAAACATCAGGTTAAATGGAAGAGGGAAAGGGCACTTTTGATTTCCTTGAAATTTTACATACTCAGCTTCTTTTGCTAAGAAATCTACAAGTTTAAGTGTGACAGAACTGGTTTCAGTTTATTGCTCATCAAGAATCTACTTTGTGTTGAAAAACCCTTCAGTGAAATAATTCAGTGTGTGCTACTTACAAGAAAGATCAGCTGAAAGTTGCAAGATCTTCTGCACAGCTTCATGAAGGCAAAGTGCTGCTTGTCAAATTTGATTTCCTTCTACAGGACAGTAACCAACCTCATCGATCTAGGAAAGACAGTAGATGTAATCTTTTTGGACTTCAGCAAAGTTTTTGATACGGTCTGTCCCAGGATTCTTCCAGACAAAATATCCAGCTCATAGCTGGATAAACACAGCTGGATAAACACAGGTGAACAACCAGCTCCTGGGCTGGGCACAAGGGGTTGTAGTGACTGGGGTCACATCAGGTTGGTGACAAGTCACTAATGGGGTTCTGCAGGCCTCCATCCTTGGCCCAGTTTTCTTCAACATCTTCATTGACTTGGATGCAGGACTGGAAGGAGTACTAATTAAGCTTGCTGTTGACACTAAATTGGGAGGGGCTGTTGATTCCCTCGAGGGCAGGGAGGTCATTCACAGAGAACTCAACAAATTAGAGAGATGGGCTATCACCAACCATATGAAGTTCAAAAATGGACAGTGCTGGATTCTGCTCCCGGTATAGGACCACCCTGTTTGTGTGTATAGACTGGGGAATGAGATCCTGGAGAGCAGTGCCATGGAAAGGGACCTGGGGTCCTGATCAGTGGCAAATTGAATCTGAGCCAGCAGTGCCCTGGCAGCCAGGAGGGCCAACCCTGTCCTGGAGTGCATCAGGCACAGCATCTCCAGCTGGGTGAGGGAGGGGATTGTCCTGCTCTGCTCTGCACTGAGGCGGCCTTGTGTTGAATATTGTGCGCAGTTTTGGGCCCTGCAATACAAGATATTAAGCTATTGGAGGGCATCCAAAGGAAGGCAACAAGACTGGGGAGGGATGGGAGAAAACGCTGTATGAGAAGAAACTGAGATCCCTTGGTCTGTTCAGCCTGGGAAAGAGGATACTGAGGCAAGACCTCACTGCATTTTTAGAAATCCTCATGAGGACAAGTGAATTGGCGAGAACTGATCTCTTCACTCTGGTGACCAGTGACAAGACCCAAGGAAATGGCATGAAGCTGAGTTAGGGGAGGTTTAAGAGGAACATCAGGACAAGATTTTTCATCCAGAGGGTGGCTGAGCACTGGAACAGCCTCCCCAAGGCAGTGGTCACAGCAGCAAGCCTTAGAGAATTAAAGAAACATTTAGACAACACTCAGGCACATGATGTGTCTCTTGGTGATGGTTCTGTGCAGGGCCAGGAGTTGGACTTGTTGATCCTGATGGGTTCCTTTCAACTAGCATATTCTGTGATTCTATGATTCTGCCTCAAGTCATAGAAAGCCAAAAAAAGTTAGTATTTTGAGAAGAATTCTGCTTCCAGCACTGAATCCAGGCTTTTGAATGACCACAGCTAGCATTCCAACTGTTAGTGGTGTGCAGAGCCATATTATAATGCCAGTACAAACTCTGGACTTGTAAAAGAGCGCCAGAAATGGTGACAGTGGTATTGATGTGTGAAAACGACCTCCCTCCTGCTGTGCAGATCTCCACAGTCCTGCTAAGAGACTGTCTTGTGAAACCTGTTTAAGAGAGAGAATAAATTGTCCACTGTTGCACCTCCCCCTTGGTGAGCTACACCATCTCTGCAGCGCAAGCTCTGCACAACACTGAACCATGCTGTAGGAACATGTACAATGGACTTACCTGATCTCTTCTAAAAATGCTTTGGCCAGATTTTCAAAGTTTCTGGGAAGCTGACAGCAGGGACAGCAGTTCTGAGAACCTCTGCAAATCTTCCTTTTTCATTTCAGTGCCTAAAAGCTCCTTCTGAAGGTCTTAACTAGAGACATTAGGATTAAAAGTGTTCACCACAGTAATTGCTACCTCATCCATGATGACTTGTAGGTTTGTAGAAAAGAGACATTGCTTTTATTAAAACTAGTGTAGTAGGGGAAAGAAAGATTTCAGGTTCATAATGCTTCAAGTCTTTCTATTTACTCGATAATACAGATACTGAAGCACATAGAAGGTGGTCAACGACAAAACTATGTTCAATTTAAAATGTGTGGTTTACATATTCAGAAGAAAATTCTCATTATAGATCCTTCAGAAAGTAGGAGTACACACAGGGGGTGGGGGCTGGGGGGTGAGAGGGAATGAAGAGGAAATAAAACAAATAAACCTAAGATACAATTTCTGAGAAACAGACAAAAGATTGCAGCTTTTAGAACTCTGTAAGGAGTTCCATAGTTTTATTCTTAGCTTCCCTAGAAGACATGGAAAATACCAGACAGCAAATTCTTGCTTATTGGATGCTATCAACAGAAAACTGCCTCACTGACATAGCCAAAAGTTCTATTCACTCTTCTTACACTTAAGTTACAGCTTGTTGATGCTCTTTATGTCAGCTTAAGATACTAATTACCCAAGAAACTCCAACAACTGGGACTGGTCACAACAAGCAATAAGAGACAGCAGCATAATATAAAGAAGTTTGCTTTCAGATGATACAAACTCATCTTGATCTTATTACTCCAAATGGTGTCACAGTGGACATGGGGCCATCCTTTGTTATGGCAGATATTAACTCTGATAGACTAGTCTCTATTACAGGGGAGAAGTGCAGTGTGGTAGTCTTCCAGTAGTTTTAAGTGTCATTATGTTATATTCCACCTAAATCAGCACCAGCAGGAATCTTAATGAAAGATGAAAGCTGAGTGGCAGCAAGTCTATTAAGAAAGAAAGAAACAAGGGTAGACTTACATCACTTGCTGCTTAACAGAGTAAGGAAATGCACTCGGGGGCCTTTTTTAAGGAACTTTCACCACTTTATGCATTATTTAGCTCATTTTCCTATGTAACTTACACAGAGGTTATTTGTATTCATCAACAGACAGTATTTGCTGCACAAGGGATCACTTCCCCCATCTGTAGTGGTACAATTTCTGTTGTGAGTTATGAATAATTTTTTTTATTATTATTATTATTTTACCACAATGGAATGTAACGGCTGTGGACAACATGTTGTGACAGCATAGGGAAACTAGAACTAATAATAATACAAATCAATAAACTTGACTTCCAAATATGACATGTCTGGTGATATGTTGTCAGTTTATTGCCAGCTTGTTTCTGAGACTACAGGTTGCTTGTTCTAGCAAAACAGGTGGATATTAGAGCATCTTCATAGCCCTTCAGCAAGTATACATTTTAAAAAAATACTTAGTGGAAGCTTGTTGAAAATAAGTCTGCCCTGAGGCATACTATATTGTGACATATAATTATAGAGAGTTCAGCAATATAACTTTCACATAGATCAATACTTTCAGATTCCCATCACAATTCCCTCTCTGTGTTTGCAGATATAAATGAAGTTTTCACGTTGAATTAGCTCAGCTAGGGTAGAATGCCTCATGTCACGATTTAGACAAAGTGGTTGAGTTTATTCAGTGTGCAAAAATCTGAAGAATAAGAGAAAAAAGAATGGAAGGAGGGAAGGAGAGAGAGTCACTTAGGCAGTTATTTAGTCAAAGTATAAAATTAAACAAAAACTATCAGAATTTTTAAAAAAAAAAACTAAAAGTCCTATAAAAACACACATGCTTGGTAAGATCAAAATGTTGTCATTTTTGAAAGCAAATATTTTCAGGCTTTTGTTACCTTTTTTCCAAATAATGCTTCTTGTAATGTTATGAAAGATATCTTCTGGTAAATGTATCCACTTTGTCCAACAGGCCTTTCTCTCTGATGTCACCCCACTGCCCCTAGCTTTACTTTAACCTAATAAAAGATTAGCCACTTAGCAAGGGTTTTATGTAAAAGTATTCCTGGTACAAAGTCGCATCTTTAAAAATGGGGTTCAGCCTTGGTTACTTTTATATTGTGTTGAACATAATCTTGGAGTTACAGTAACCATCTGGGAGAAAATTCTGATCTCCTTGACTTACTTGGCTCCATAACTTGTAGCTTGGTGGTGCCATTAAAAACAGAGTTTGTGCTGACTGCTGTGACAAAGCTGAGATAGACTAGTTTTTTATGCTGCAGTAATGGCAACCACAGGGTAACTGCACAATAACAGTCAGCAAATATTCATTTGAAATTACTTCCACACCATGTGTGTTGTTCACAAATACAGTATGACCCTCTAAACCTCATACTGTTAGATGTCAATAAACCAGTTGCAGTTTTATATAAAGTTATCATAGAATTTGGGACCATTACCTTAAATTTAGACCTTTCTATATTATTATTTTTTAATAAAAAATATATTTCTTTTCAAACAATTTGATTTTACTATGGCTTTTCATGTTTTAAAAAGAGATATATTAATCATATAAATCTTGTGTGCATTAATATGTATGCACAAGCTATCTCATCTTTATGACTCTTCACGTGACTATCCTCCTTTCTTCATTTGGATTACTTTGATACTAATTTTCAACCAGTTTTATCTAAGTTTACAATACAGAGGTATTTGAGGATAAAATAAAGCCTTCCCTTGAAAATTAACCTGAAATAATACAGGTATGACAAAGAACAGGGGACCAGTCTAAAAAAAAGAAGAAATTAATTGTAACCTAGAACAATTATTTTCCTAACTTTAATTCCAGGTAAGGAACAAGGAGAAGAAAAAGAATTCATGTAGCAAATCTTTATGATGCCTGTGATCTTTATGTTCCTGTTAGTAGTTTGTGAGAGAAAAGTCTAACAGATATTTAGCATAGGTTTTGCAGTGACAAATAATACTTCACAGGCAGAAGTTGTCTTCTGATGTCATTACCTTCTAATCAACATTAATTGCTCATAACTTTATTTGCTGTAGTTCATATCTCTTTGCAAAATTAAAATTATTGCCATTTCTAGTCTTAAGGAATGTATAGCCTTTGAATTTCAAAAGTAACAAACTAAAAACTGTTGTATGTAATATACACTGTAAAGTGTGTTGGCAAACTGACGAGAAATGATCAGACAAGTAATCAACAATTATTCTGCAAAATTATTTCTTATTCTCCATTACTATGTTTGGGGGTTTTAATATGCATCTTTCTTGTTACATTGCCAGAACATCAAATCAATACTGGGAGATATTTTTTATATCTGAATTTTCAAATAATGTCTTATCCATGAATAGTCATTTGACTATCTTTCGTTTCAATTAGAAAAACTGTAATGGTTTAACCCTAGCTGGCAACTAAGCCCCACACAAATGATCACTTAATCCCTCCATCTGGAGGGACGGGGGAGAGAATCAGAAGGGCAAAACTGACAAACCTGTGGGTTGAGAGAGACAGTTTAATAAGTAAAGCAAAAGCCACATATGCAAGCAAAGCTACACAAGGAATTCACTCATCCCTTCCCGTTCATTCAACCCAGGCAGGTGTTCAACCATCCCCAGGAAAGAAATGCTCTATCACATGTAATGACTTGGGAAGACAAATTACATCATTTGAAATGTCACCCCTTCCTCCTTCCTTCCCCAGCTCTACGTGGTGAGCATGATCTCATATGGTCTGTAAGACCCCTGTGATCAGGTGGGATCAGCTGTCCTGGCTGTGCCTCCTCCCAGCTCCTAGTGCACCTCCAAACTGGTGGTGGGGTGGGGTGAGCAGCAGAAAAGACCTTGATCGTCATCAATGACAATAACATCCCCATGTTATCAACACTGTTTTCAGAACAAAATATGATCCCCTTCTAGTTCATGTGAAGCAAAATAACTCCACCACAGCCAAAAACCTTCACAAAGGGACGGACTGAGAGCACAGGAATTTGCAAGCTCATGTTTATATGCAAGTACATACAACACCAGCAGCAGTGTTATGAGCTTCCAAAAGGTTGTCTCTGGAAGTCTATGGCAAAGGAATAGTGTGTCTTAAAAACTGGGAGGCTTTTTCACTGTGTGTACTATACAGCAGGTTGGCTAACTCCAGTATTTGATGTTAGCTAGAGCTTACAAAGGTAACTCCTAATTTCTAAGGTGAGAAAGGCAATCTCAATTTCTAAGAAATCTAATTATTTTCATCCAAACATTTCTATATTGGATGAAGGTAGGGACTCTAAAATCAGAATACTGAAACAATCAATGTTATTTCAAAATGTTTTAATTAAGCTGAAAATAATTGTTTTCCACAGAATGGTCCACCAGTTATGTTGTGTCAATTGCTTATTATTTAAGAATATGGTACACAGAGCAGAATGCACTCAGGGGAACAGAGTTTCACTCTACATTATTTTAGTTGGATTCATGGCTGCTGTTGTAATAAGTCAGAACTGGATTCAAGTATGAGTCTGCAGCACTGAAGCTATAAACTGTTCCCTCCTGGAACAAAAAAAAATCCAAAAGACATGCCATTTATTACTATCTTCACATCCAAACATGTTGCGGAGTAGCAATTGACAGTGGCAATATCCCAAGCCAATCAAGTATTCAGGAAGTATGTCAGTGCAGCAGATGAGATGCTTTCATGGCAATCAGACACCAAAGAACCACCATTTTGTTGGTAACTTTTAGGTATAGGAAATAGTTTTGAATACTGTTCGCTGCTATGGAGTTTAGCAATCCCACAGAACAGCTTGCTTGTTCCCCCGCAGTGAGATGAGGGATAGTTGAAGGCATAAATGTGCAAAAACTGGTGGGTTTATACAAAGATAGTTTGTTAGGCAAAGAAATTTTTTCTGTACTAAAGAAAACAAGGAATTAATTCACTCCTTCATGCTGTTTTCAACTCTTTCCTGAAAAGGAGAGCTTCATCACATGTAACAGTCACTTGGGAAGACAAATTCCATAATTCTTGAGAGAAAACTAATATATCACCCTGGTAGACTAAGAAAGAAGAAAGGCAAAGTTTTTTATTACTTCTGCACAAGGAGATCTAGCAAGATATCTCATGTAAATCTGGCATTGCCTGTATTGGGATCCTCTCATTGCTAATTCTAGTTCCACAGCTTGTTTAACTACAAGGGAAGATGGTAGTTCATAGTTCTGTTCCCAGCTTTGATCAAAATTTCTGGAAAGGATGTAACAAAGAACCACAGAATTTTTTAGAGTAGAAAAGACCTTCAAGATCATCAAGTCCAACTAATAATCCAGCACTGCCAAGTCCACCACTAAACAAGGTCTGTAAGCACCACATATACACATCTTTAAATACCATCAGGAATGGTGACTGCACCACTTCCCTGGGCAGCCTGTTCCAGGGCTTCACAATCCTTTCATTGAAGGAATTTTTCCTAGTATCCAGTCTAAATTTCCCCTTGTGCAAAGTCAGGCCATTTGCGCGAGTCCTATCATCTGTGACTTGAGAGAAGAGATGACCCCCATGTCACGACACCCTCCTCTCAGGTAGTATTAGAGAGCAACCTGCTGGCCACAGTACCGTTGATCCAAGCTAGGATGCGATTGACCTTCCTGGCCACCTGGGCACACTCTGGCCCATGTTCTACCATTGTAGAGCCTTCCTGCTCTCCAGCAGATACAGCTCATCTGAGGTAAAAACCCAGGTGTGTATCCTTTAACTCAGAAAAATGTTGTTTGTTTTTTTTTCAGAATGTAATAGAATCCCACAGCTAACCTACTGAAATCCATTCAGGGTCTAAATTATCATAGAATATTATATATTAACTTATGCATTCTGTTATTTTACATGAAGCAGCAGTTACAGTTTGACTAGTTTACACTAAGTGTTACATTGCATGGTGTTTCGTATTTTACCTAATGAGAAGCTTGGCACATTAATATTTTCATGCAGTGTGTTCAAAGTGTAAAACTATCATTTTCTCAGTTAAATAAAATCAGTCAGAGAAAGACTGAAGTACATAAGAGGTGAAATTGTTCTGCAGAAAATTTGGTTCATGTAATCTGGAATATAGCAAATCACTTGGTAGACATTATATTCTAGAGGCAAAACATTCTTGCTTCCATTTACTTGGTATCCAACAAAGTAGTTTAAGGTCAGATCCTGAGAGGTCCTGATCACCAATCCTCAATGTGAGTTTCAAATACCTGACACCTTTCTAGGTTCTGGCCCATCATGAATAAGCAGAAGAGAAAAAAAGTGTAGCTATTTTAAGATATATAACATATCATAACCACCACCCAGAATTAAATTATAATCTGAGTATAAAACTCCTCATCCACAATTTAAGAAAATTGAATTGCATTCCAAATGCTTTTCATCTTTTTATGTGCTCTAAGGTAGGTAATAAATCTGATTTTTTTTTTCTTTAGTAGTGTGTATTTAGGCTGAAAATCCTTGTTTTAGGAAAGATGAAACAGTCTACAGAGACCTACCTCTTTTAAAAACATTTATAACTAGATAACGTTTGAAAACCAGGGATCTGTGAGAAGACAGAAGGCAGACACAATTACCGTAGGAAGGAAGCTGAAGAGAATAGCATGGAATTTCACATACTCCATTTTTATTTCCACTCAGAAATTATAGTAAAGTAGTATTTTCATACTTTATACATATTTAATGTTTAACATTCTTTGACTATGACTGTTTCCATAGAAGAAAAGCGAGTCTATTGGTTAGTTTTGAGACCATCACTGAATTTTTTGAGAACTTTATTTCTGCCTCTTCCTTTAGTTTGAAAGATATACGAGCTTTTTAATTGCAAATTGATCAAAACAAATTTCAAATCTGCAAACTTCAAATCCACATGCCATTTCAAACTTATGCATGAACATCTGTGCAGCAAGAAACTTATTTGCCTGTATGTGATATCTAGACCAAGAGGTGTGTCTCTCAGCTTCTACTGCCATAGGTCTGAGGGTTGTTAATCCTGAAGTGCTAGTTTGAGATTATGTCCAGCTGCATATGCAGCAAAACAACACTTGATATTACATCAGAACTGTGCAAGTGCAGAACACTTCTACTGACTTATATGAATGCACCAGAAAACAGAATTTTTTTCTGTGTGTGTGTATATATGTGTATTACTGAGGTGAACAGCCTTAATTTTAAAATACTTTATTTCTAACAATTTAATTCTGCTTTATCCTTACACTGAAACAGCCCTAAATATTTGTAAAGCTTTAAAGGGTAAATTCCACAGGAAAAATATCATAAAAAAATTATAGCCATATCTAGTATAAAAAGACAGATCTCTGTAGAGCAAGGAAGCTGGGCTAATTAGAGTAGAGAAACATATAGATCTGAAAATTCAGCTGTGGTTTGGGTGTATGTAGGTGTTTATTTTTGTAATACTATCAAGCTGCAATTAACTTTGAGCAGCAAGAAAAGGTTTTGCCAAGAAAGGTCCACAGAGCTTTGTTGCAAAAGGCCTAATGACTATAGTAATAAAATAAGAAAAATAATTAATACTACATTATTTGCTTTATTACTAAGGATTTATATTCAAAATGTGCTGAATACTTTCATCATTAGTCATATTACTATTGTCACATGTAGTCTTACCATGACAAAATGAATCACTCAGTCAAGCTGTTACTGTGTTATATGAAACTTTTAAAATCATTTAAATTGTTGTTGCACATACTTTTCTGTCATCAAAAACTCCTTGAAGTTATCTGGCACATAATCATAAAATCTCAGCAAGTTCTACAATTGCTGTCCCACTTGAATTTGCTTCCATTACTATTTCCACAAGATTAAAAAGGCCGTGTATAATGTCATTGTGTGACTGGGTGGGATACCAGCGATTTCTAAGTGCAGAATCTACTGAGACTGCATCTACATTGCTAAATAAAACCAGTACAAGTCTTCCTGACTGTCACAAGCAGTGATTGAAGGCTTACACAAAATTACCACTGAGTCATGAGGTGCAGAAAGGACTCCATTGCTTTCTAAACTCCTACTCAGAGAGGAGTCTAGGTACAGCTGAATCCAATCTTAGACTTGGATTGTGTCAACCGTTTCAGTTTAAGGAATTACAGAGGTGGGATAGAACAACTTTTGTCCCACAGGTTTTACTGGTTGGCAAAATGAGAATACTTATATGAAATGAATCATTTGTCATCACAAATGATCAGACAAAAGATCTTAATCAGAATAATTTAATATACTATATCAAAGCTAAAACTACTAGTAGTATAGTATAAGATAGGATAGTGCACTATATTGAAGCAATTATTGAAGCAAATACATTTAAGTTAGCAAAAAGGAAATATTAAGTAGAGGGTTGTTGTAACTCACCCATACGAACACTGTTGGAGAAATCTCTTTCAATCAGCTTTGAGGAGTATCCTTGGAGGGCATCCTCACCCAAGGGAGAAATCTCCACACATGCACCCCAAGAAGAACCTTCATGTGTGAAAGGGAAAGGGGGTCGGACTTTTATAGTAAAAAGTGATTGTTAGTCACAAATTTACAGCCCATCTTATCTGTCACACGTAACTTCAAAAAACCAGAGTGTGGGTTTGGAATTTGGTGAACCAGGCTGGTTTATGCATAGTTCAACACCAAAACCAGCACCATGGTGTGGAGAGTCGAGTTGGCTCTCTGCCAAACCCAACTGCTGGCCACACAGATTCTGGAAAAAAAAAAGTACCAAAAAGA
>JAWWEW010000327.1:0-13800 GCA_035583185.1 Anabacerthia variegaticeps | reverse complement strand
GAAAATCATCTAGTCCAACTGTAATCATTTCTGGGCTGACCAAAAGTTGAAGCACATTATCTTAATTTTCCAAACACTGCAGGCTTGGGGAACTGACCATCTCCCTAGGAAGTGTGTTCCAATTTTGACCACCTTCTTGATAAAGAAATGCTTCCCGATGTCCAGTCAAAACCTCCTCTGGTATGGCTTTGAACCATTCCCATATATCCTATCACTAGACACCAGGGAGAAGAGATCAGTAAAAGATCAGCAAGTAATCTCATTAAGATGAAAAAGAGCCCACATTTTAAATAATAATTAAAAGGTAATTAACAGTTGTGCTTTACTATGCAAGAAAAGCAATAAAAATATACAAATTTTAATTTTATTTCTCTCACCCAAACCGCTATTTACTTGCTTGATTAAACTTGCTGTGCTACCAGTACCATTTTTTAAATTGGACAGCTATATCTGATGACTTGTGCCCGTTCAATACCAATTCTTTATTGTGCAATTAATCTAAGTTGACTTATCCACCACATTAGTATGGAGTTTGATTTCTAATGTATAGGTTTATTTCTGTGAATTTATATCCTGCCATGGCTAAAAAACTGAAGAGGCATACCAAAATATCACATCCCTGTCCCAGAAGAACACTGAAATCTGAATTTGTCATAGAATTTTGAATTCTAAGTTTAAAAATATTAACTTGACTTAGAAATAAAATATTTTTTTTTAGATTTTAGAGGTGGTTTGTTGTTGTTGTGGGGTTTTTTGTTTGGTTTGGGTTTTTTTGTTTGGTTTTTTTTTTAAAATTTTACAAGTAAATTCCTCCTTCATTTCTGAGCTTAGAGAATTGGTTGTGGTTTTTTGTTGTTGTTTTTGGGGGTTTTTTTTGTACTACTACTACAACTACTGGAAATCCATCAATGTGCTTTTAGAAACATGTAACTGGAGATACAGCTAATGTTTCAATCTGAAAGGAAATAGTATTCTTACAGCATTACATTAATTGAAGAAGAACCAAATCTTTTTGATGGTAACGTTTTACATGCATTTCCAGAATCAGAAAAAAAAACAGTATCAAACTGAGATATTGTCAGAAATAGTCAAATCACTGAACTCTATGGATGGGAAACAGCTTTATAAGAGGAGAGAAAAACACTTGGAGAGTCTGCTCTGAGACTCGCTTGCTGTAGATCTGCTTGTCTTTAATTTCTCTTGCACATCTAGTTTGCAAATCCACCTGAGAGGGAGATGAAACACAGAACTCCTACTCCATCATCATATGTAATGCTGTATAAATGATTTATAGTAAGGCAGACATCCTTACTGAAGAATTATTGATTAGCCCCACAAATTTCTTAATTTAGAAATATCTGTCTCCAGAAGTTTGCGCAATTCACCGACTTTGTTAGAGAGGGTATAAGAGTTACAAACTTTTCCACACTACTGCGGAGGTTAATAGTGTTTTAATAGTAGGGCAGGTTCTTAGGACTTGTATGGTAGGCTGGAAAAAAGGCTCCTGCTTGGCAGTAGACATCAGCAGCACAAGGTTCACACACTTACTCTGCTGGATGCAGTAAAGCCACAGCTTCAGAGTGGTCTGCAGTAACTCAGTTACAAAAGCAGTGTCTTTCTCAGGGGCTCCCTACAGTCTTTCTTGACTTATGATCAATCAGTCCGCCCAACATCTGCCATCCATGAAGGGGGATTTCTGCACAACACCAAGTGCAATATTTGCAGCTCATTTCACTACCAGGAAAGTATACATTTGCACCACTGTTAAGGAGTGAGATGTCTAAACTTGTTTTGATTCTATGTCACTCGAAAAACTTAAAATTTTGTTTGTTTCAGCATTTCAAAGTAAAATCTGACTCACAAAAAGTCATTTCTCCATTTCAAAATGGTCATCTTCAGCATTTTTGTCTAAATTACCAGTGTAGGAAGGGATCGAATAGCACAGAAGTGGAGACCATTTTCAACTTCATGTTATTCAATTATTGAAATAGTTGACAATTGCTTTTAGAAACCTACACCACAAGAATGTTCCTCTGTAAGTATCAGACTCTAAAGCAAAACTAGTGAACAGGTGAAAATGCAAATTGTTTTCAAAGGTTTGAAATCTTAAACAAAGAAATGTTCTCAACATTATTTAATGCTGTGCATAGGATTGAAGCTTAAAATACACGCATATCGGTAAGACTTTTACAAGATCAGAGTCTAATTTTTTTTTATAGGGTTTTCTTTTGATACATTGATTTTTGAATTAGATGATACATGTAGTCAGACAAACACAGGTATCACCTATAGCACACATAAGGAAAAAGAAATGCTTACATTTATTTACATTTATTTTGAGGTTCCATATTTGAATGCATTTATCTATTTTTGTCTTCATTTAGCATTTTTAGAGATGTTAAATAAAAAGGATTTGCAAAAAAATATAGGTTCATATATTTAGGTTTCCTTGACAGATTGATGCTTCCATTGATTTTAAACCCAAATATTCTGAAGATATCTATAACAATAATTTTATCTAATATGTTAACTTTATCTGCAGGAATTCAGACATCTCAGACACACTCCTACAATCTGAATAAACCCTAATAGAAGAAATGACCGGAAAAGTGAATGTCAGAGACTGTCATACATACAGCTGTAGGGAACACCTGTGGATTACTACTAGACCAGCTTTGTCACTATCGGGTACTGGTATGTCCTATACGGTATATCAGGTAAACGAATTTCAGGAAAACTGGCTGTCATGTCTTCACCAACGAGGACTCTTTTCATTAGAAACAAGGTTTGTTTGGATCACCCTGGACTGTTAATTATCTTTAAGTAGACAAGAAAGTGCTCCAGGATTTAAAAGGAATATTTTAAGTATTTACTGTAGCAACTGGAAGTCAACTGACGTTTACAGAGATGAATGGATGGGACAGTAACATTTCATGAGAGACATCAACAACATAATATCCAGAAGATTCTGGTGCAGATTTGAACCTAAGAAAGGATTCTTTCTCATTCCTGCTGTTCAGAACTATTTTCCTTGAAAATTGAATGCCTGTTGCTAGTGTTAGTACACCACCTTGTGGGTAACTGGTCTAATTAAGTGTTGCTGTAACAGCCAGCAGAGTTCAGCTGCTGGAAGCAACAGGATTGCTTTTCATTCATACAATGCTTAGAGTCCCAGCAAGTCTCTCTTTAATATCATCATGACTCATTTCCAAACCTGCTTGCAAGGAACTTTAGTCTCTAAATGTGAAAGATGTACCTATATGAAGAAAGAATTAGTTATTGTGAATTACTTCTCTTAGAACACGTTTAAGAATATGTTTGGGAAAAATCACAGGTGTTGACCTCTTAAGCATACTAGAGCAATAGCTCCAGATATTTCAAACTAATTATCTAATCCACTAAAAATATACTCCCATGGTCCTTTATGGTTACCACTGGTCCCTTGGCTTGCTCTTGGCTTCATTGGAAATTAGATGCCAGCTTTGAGAGCACCTGTTGTTCTTCAGTACCAAAGATGCTAATAGCTTTTTTCTTAGCTTAGACACTAAATCCAAGTCTTCCATGACATGTGGTGCTTCCTAAGCAGTATTTATACTGTCTTCAATCTTATTTCAGACCACTGGGCAAAAAAAACCAACCAACCAAAAAAACAATCAAACTACGAACAAACCAACCAGAAAAAATCCAAAAAGCAAAACAAAACAAAACAAAAAACAACAACAACAAACCCCCTCAAAACAAACTAAAAATCCCAACAAAAACAAACCAGTCTGGGCTAAGCAGAAGGTGTGGGAAATTTTCAGGATTTTCATAATCTTCATTTTTATATATCTACGATCAACTGTCCCATTCTTTGTCATTGCATGTATGGGCATTAAAAGGTGAATTGATGTGGTTTGTATTCCTCCGAGCCAGTTTCCCTGGCAGGGATCATCCAGAAATATTGAAGATATAATGAGAAATCTTAATCTGCATGTACCAAAATGGAGGTCTCTAACATTTCAATCCTGTATTGGCTTAGTGCATCAAGATAAATAAATCTTCATTCTCCATGGCAAACTTCTACACAATGAAGATGGTGAAGTAGTGGAATAGACTGCCTTGAGAGGCTGTAGAGTCAATACAAAGTTAGAATAGTGAAAAATTAATTTGAAATTATGTAAAGATTACTGTCAGCATGACAGCAATGTGGGGTTTTTTAGAACAGCAGAGAGTATAGCTTATTGAACTCAATTCCTTTGTAGGCTGCCTTTTTTGCCCACACTTTACTCTGCAGATAAACACAAAGAACTTGAAAAAGTGTTTGAAGGTCCCACGGTTGTGATTACATGCCATGAGTGGTATATACACTCTACTCACATGGATACCTATAGCTTGTCTGATCATTCTGAAAGGAATTCACATGACATATTAGAAATCACATGGATAAAAAGATCAATTATTCCACTTGCCATCCACTGAAACTTGTGTAGAGAAAAACCTTTAGAGTTAAATACTCTTCCAAAATGCTTCTCAACAGCCCCATAGTATATGTTTCAGAAAGTCACTTCCTTTGTCTTGGAATGTTTCCCTTGCATTCTCTGCTGTGACTTCTGCCTGAAATGAAGATTGATCAAAACTGTAATCCCGAAGGGATAAAAATATCTTAATCTAGAAAGAATCAATACTTACTACTGTCTCCGAGCTTTGTGTAGTTTGCTGTATTTCATCTTCTATGATTACAGATAAATCAACTGCTATTTATTGTGTAATAAAATAACTGGATATTTGATTATACAAGTAAATTGATTTCAGTATGTTTTGCTACATTCTGTAATATTACAAAAAAAGGTTTGGTGGTTTGGGTTTTTTCTTTCTTTCCTTTACTGGTATATTATTTAGATTTGATTTCTCTTTAGAAGCTGTATTGTTTGATACTGTATTTTGTGAGGCTAGATCTGACCTTTAATGAGCATTCTTAAAACAACAACAGAGACAGAACAAACATTGGGATGTTATCACTGCTGATGATGTCCAACTGGGCAAGGAATCAATCAGTACAATTACTTAGACTGTTTAGGAAACAAGCACAAACAAGTACATAGCTGTACTATTATGTGACTAAGTGCATAATAATTGCAGGTCTTTCAAATGGGGATTAGGACCTGAATGCACTGAAGTAGAAACTATTCTGAAGACAATAGTAAGGCTATAATGTTTTTCGTACAGTTTAAATCGCCAGAATTAGAGAGAAAATGTGGAAAACACAGAAGAACAACTGTACCAAATTAAATTGAAGATAATTCCTTTCAGCATATGTATTCAGTATGTCATATTCTATGACAATTTTCCATTCTGTGCTCTGTTCCATACTTACTCGAGATGCTTAAAGTAAAAAAGAGGGTTGCATCACAAAATTACTTCATAACTTGCTGGCATTTTAACTTACATCATTTTACAGTTAGAAGTAACTAAGACTGGGATGAAATGTAAACAAAATAATGTCTTTGGAAAGCCAGTAAAATACTAATAGCTTCTTCAGCTGGTCAGCTGAACAGAAATACAGACAAAACCTTCAAATGGACACATAGTGATTTTTTTCCTGACAGAGCAAATTCACAAAATTTTATTTGATAAAATTAATTCTTGTTTCATTCCAGAAGAAAATGTTTTATGTCTTGCCTTTTTCCTCTGAAATGAAGGAATTAAGTGCAACCTCTGATTAGCTTGTTATTGTATCACTGTTTTCAGTTTCTGCAAAGAAACTTGTGTCTGAAAATAAGAGTTTAACTGTCTCACTTAAAAAAATTTCCAAACAGTATAACAAAAAGACAATCATTCTGCTCTTTTGGCTTGTCTGTAAGAAGTTTTATTGTCTTACTCTATGCACACTCATGGATAGGCTTGTAGAATTTTCTCTTCTTGACTGACCTGTTCAGATGTTCATGTGAAGTGTTTCATTGTAAAATCATCATAATCACATTTCTGATATCTTTACACAGTTTGTAGTGTCTGGATTTTTATTTTTGTTTGTTTGTTTGGTTAGTTGGTTCAGGGAGGTTTTTTGGTTGATTTTTGGTTGGTTGATTTGTTGGTTTTGTTTTTTTGTGGTTGTTTTCTTTGTTTTTTGCGCTGGCTCGTCCTGGAGCTGTCAGACTGTCCCAAGGAGTCCCCTCGTGACAAGAACGGATCATTTCGTACATTCTTGGTGAAGACTGCCAGAGTTTAAGAGCTTATCTATTTTACTGGTTCTGCCTCCTAATGATGAAGGGATCGTGCGTGACTTCACACATCAAGCAGCTGGGCATGACCAGTCCTTTTCATGAGTGCATCTGCAACAAGGAAACAAGGCAGGAACTGATGGTAAGAGTTCACAAGCTGGATGGCAGCTGACAAAACAAAGCCCACTAAACTGAGCCACTATCCAGAGTCTGAAGGGAAAACAGGGCATTTAAGCTGCGCCATTCCTCTGCTGTTATCAGGATACATTTGTAGATGCTCTGGCAAAAGACACTGAAGCTCTTTACAGCTGCTCCATATTCAAATGATGAAGTGCAGTGGAGATTAGTTAATTTTGTTAACTTAAGGAATGAAGTCTGTTCTCATTCTTCTACCAAATAACACTGATGTCAGTGTGACAATGTGCCATAAAATTTCTGTTTCCTTCTTTAATGTTAAATTAGCAGCTGGAAATCAAATGTTTAAGAAAAAAGAACTTATCTGCAAAAGTGATTTGACCTTATTATGACTTCACATGGATATGTTTGTGTTGGTAGTGCTTTTAGAATTAATCTCACTATGAAGTTAAGATGATGTAAAAGCTAGGTTTCATTTAGCCAGAAACTTGAAAGACTAACTAACTACGAAATTATTAAGACAGCCAATCAAGACTGTCCTGGAGAACTGATGCTGTCTCGTTCAATTGTATTGTTGTACAAATCACCTCCCAGAAAGTTAGCAGATGTGATCTTTCTTTCTTTGCGTATGAACTTCTTGACCTTGAGATGTGATGACGGGAAAATTGTAAATGGGAGTAAACACTCTTTCAGGTTCCTGACGTTTTGGATCATGTAATTAATGTTTGCAAACCAGTGATTATAATTAGAATCAATACAGAAAAGCTTCAGGAAAGTAACTAGTCTTCTTTCTGATACCTGCTGAGCAATAAATTTAAAATAAAATGTTAAACATCTGATTTTTATGTGAGCATGGTCTGTCCTGTGTTCTGAACGAACCAGAAAATTCTGCAACAGAATAGTATTGCAAAGGCTATCTAAATATTTTAATATGCTGAAGAAGGGAAAAAAAGAAAATTGCAGTTATAAGACAATGCACTGACAGCTGGAGACTTGTATTAAATACCTATGTTCTGTGTGCCAAAACACAGTCCAAGTTATAAGTAAGTACATGTCAGTACAATTGAAAACAGAAAGTTACACCTAGGCAAAGCATAGGAGGATCAACAAGGAATGAGAATTTGATCCAGATGCTCTTTTTCATTGTATTTCATGCACAATCTTAATTATAAAGTAACAAATTTAATATATAACTAATATGGATTACATTTTCTATACAGGAAGTATATTTTTTTTATAAAAGTATATTGCTACTACTGTCATACTATCCTGTTTAATTACATTGGTAGTCTGTTGTAGTACACATGTAAACAGAAAATTGCTGTATCAACTTGTAACAGCTAGCGCTGTCCTCACCTAGACAGGATACCTTAGAAACAGAAGTCAGTGAAAGAGAAAAAAGGCAAGCTTGCCTCTTTGCTTGCTGGACATTGCAGACCATAGTACTGATACCTTAATTGGTTTGGGCGTGTAAATAGGACTGTAGCTGTAACTTAAGAGAAAGATTAGTCATACAGAGAAACTAAAATTAAAATATACCCAAGAATTAAAATCCTAGAAGTTTCATGGTATCTTTCCAGGTTGAAATTATCTTCTAGGTGTCTTCCCATCTTTTCATATCCAGCATTTACATATATTTGCTAATTAAAATGTACTTAAAATCATTAAATCTAACAGGCTGCAAGAGGAGTGGACGGTAACTGGTACTAGAACATTATTTGTACATCTGGAGAGCATCTGTGACAAGTTCCAGTGGCAGTGATTTCAGTCCTGGTGAGGCAAATTCAGTTGACTACAGATTGATTACCGATTTCCACTACAATACATGAAAAGATAAACAAATTCTACATTTTTGAATATCATTCCTCGATCTAGAAAAGTATGTTGGAGGAAAAGAATGCAAGAATCTAGTAATTTTCTACACAAGTACGTCGTAATAGGAACCTGTAGGTGAGGAAAAGATGTTGAGATATGACTAATTACTAGTTCATTTTCACATATACTAGATATTCAGTGTATTGCAACTGTAAGACAGTACATAAGATTTAATATAACATTTTAGAGGCACTTTGAGGGATTGGAAACTTTATGGGACATTAATCTGCAATGAATGACATATATAAGAAAACTTTGCATGCAAAAAGTGAAATAATTTATTTTATAATTTATAATGTTTCCTTTGAAGTTGGTTTCACAAGACAATCTGTTCAAATTATTGTCTTGTAGATATATGGCAGAATGAAGTATCTTAGTGGTCTGGAAGGAATTTTTATTACTCTTCATTCCAGTGTAAAATTACTATAACAGGACTAGTTTGCTATATTTCTGACTGACCAGTCAGAAGAAAGTAAATTCTGAAGGGTTGCTAAAAAATTGAACCTAATGCAACAGTTTAACACTGAACATTTTTTCTCAGATGACGTATGACTAAGCTGTGGAATTCTCAAGCAATTTTGCCAGGGAACCAGCAAATAACTTTAAATCCTGGAAGAACTTGAACATAGAAAAAATGGAGCCCACTCACCAGTCATGAGCAAGGTGGATCAGCTAGGGAGCCCTGGTTCTTGGTTTTAACGTTTATTGTTATTCTTACGGCTGTTATATGAAGTTGTAATAAGTTGTATTACATTTGTACTTATTCAGTTGTTCCTATTGGTCCTGGTTTCCCGCTCCTAGTTCTGCCTTTGGTTGTTGCTACCCCAGTTACCCCCGGTTTATTGGTCCCTGTTCCCCTGTCCTCATTGGCTAGCCTGTGGTGCGGTGAACCTGTGCCATATAAGGCTAGCCACTCCCCAGTCATTCCTTATTTGAAGTGTTCCCTCCCTACCCTTCCTTTTATGTCGTGTTCCGCCCCCAACTCCTCCCTATTCTCCGCCCAGGTTCCAGAACCATCCTCCCCTACCCTATAAAAGTCTGGTGCTTGTTCAATAAAGTGTTCACTGCTGTTTTCACCATTACCTTATGTGGACTGTTTTCCCATCCTCCCGGCTGAACGCGGCACAATTCCATGTAGAACTGTTAGATTGCAAGACAAGAAAATAACCTCTGCTTCCATAATAACAATTCTGAGAAGGAAATGCCCAAGACATGTATGTAACGTATCAGTACATCAGTACTCCCTTTATTATTTTTCTCAAACAACAAGCTGAAATACTTTTCTCTCCTACCAGTTTCTGTGTATTGCTGATGTCTTGCATTGGGACCTTTGAAATACAGAGTAGTCAGCTCTCCATTCAGAGACCAGCAAAATGGAAAGTATTCACTGGCAACATCAGATAGTTTCTCCTTTGAAAATACAAAAAATTGCTTGTCATTACTTCCCAAAATAATTCCTCTGTTCTTTCTTTCTCCGTTTTTTCACTTCATGACATTTCTGCACTCTGTAATGTTGGGACAAAAAAGAATCAGCAATGGTCTGTAGTAAACACAGGTAACAACAACACAAACATGCTTTTCTTAACTTATTTTGGTGTTTTTATGTTGCATTACCTTTAACACAACCTTCTCCCTTCCCAGAATTTCAAGAAATACCAAACAGAATTATACTTCCCACTAGTATTCTGTTTTCCACAAGGTCAGCTATTGCTGCTATTTACCTTTATTTCTGATTATTACTTTGCTCATCTCATGTCTCTCCTCTTCTCATTGCTATCATTTTCTTTTGTTTCATTTATACTGCTCACTTTTATCTTCCTTTCCATTCTAAGCTCATTTGATTACATTCCTTTAGGAATCTGCTGGCTACAACTGACTAAAATGAAGCAAAATCTTTTGGCTTGGTTTTTTTGGAGTGTTTTTGGGATTTTTTCTTAATTTATATAGAAATTTTGGCTTATTTTTCAAATCACCTTCTAGCTGAAAGTACTAAAGGAATGACATCTAAAAAAGCATTTCTTGTCTTTTTTTTAATAAGAACACTTTTTTTGAGCAAGACATTACTTTTGTTAAGATTCTTATGATTTTTTATACTAGAGGCATATCTGAACTGAAAATTATTAGGTGCACTGAATGTATTGTACTTTTTTGTTTGAGAAAAAAAGATTGTCTAAACTGAACAGACAAGTATGTTTGGTCAGATCAAGGCAAAGGCTACAGTATCACTGCACTAGCAAAATGACTGAGTAATCATTGCAATAATGTACATTCAGGCACAATTTGTAGTTTACACATTCACAGTATGATCATTCAGAGTATGGTTCTGAACATTTTAAAAGCTTTCTCTCAAAATAGTGACGTTCATCAAAGACAATGGCATTACTGCTCTGAAAGGCAGCCATAACAACATCCTCCACTCACTTTTGTTCACAAATTGAAGTTTAGCTTATATCTAGAAAAGAACTATTGGGTCAGGAGTAAAGTAGGAACTCAAACAACATATTCAGAGATATTTAAGTGACTGAGTTTCAGATTTGGAAAATCATGCACTGCATAGGTAACTTTGGCAAGAATCACGCAAATCTTGCTGGAAAAACAAGAGAGAAAAGAACAGTCCAGATGGTTCCTGGAAAACATTGATGATAACTTCCTGACATAGGCGATGGAGGAGTCATTGAGGAAAGATTTGTTGCTGGACCTTATATTAACAAGCAGGTCAAGCCTAATTGGAGATATCAGGACTGGGGACAGCCTTGGCTACAGTGACCATCACATTGTGGAGTTCAGTATCTTGTATGGAGAAGGTAGGGCAGCAAGTGAGATCACACAGACTTCAGGAGAGTTAACCTTAGCCTCTTCAGAGACCTTCTTGGAAGAATCCCATGGGAACAAGCCTTTCAGAAAAGAGGAGCCCAAGAAACTTGGTTAATATTCAGTGATCACTTCCATCACGCTGAAGAACAATGCACCCCAATTATCAAGAAATAAGGCAAAGGGAGAAAGGGACCTGCATGGGTGAACAAGAAACTTCAGCCAATACTCAAGCACAGTCAGGAAGCACGCAGAAGGTTGAAGCGGGGACAGACCACTTGGAATGAATGTACGATGTTGTCAGATTATGTAGAAATGAGATGAGGAAGGCCAAGGCCCATCCGGAATTAAATTTGGCCAGGGACATCAAGGACAGCCAGAAGGGCTTCTTCAAATACATCTATAAAAAACAAAAACTAAGGAAAATGCAGGCTCTTGGGGACCATGGTAACAGAGGATGCAAAGATGGCAGAGATACTGCACACTTTCTTTGCATAGGTCATCACTGACCAGAACAGCCCTCAGGAATCTCCGAGGAGACCAGGGAGGAATGGTTGATCCCTCAGAGTGCTGTGAAACAATTCAGAAGAACTTCGACCAGCTGGAGAGCTGGGAATTTAGTAACAGGCCCACATGCTAGACACAAAAAGTTCCCTGTGTATTTGGTGCGCTATCCATGTGCCTGAAAAATCTTATATGAGAAAGTTAGGGCACATACCAATATAGTTAAGAACAGAGTGCACTTTCTTGTCTGCTTCCTGATGTGAATCTATGGAGACTAATTACAATCTAGAAAATGCAGTAGGAATTTCTTTTAAATGCCCACTGAACAGATGTCAACTCATTGACTGCACTTACAATGAATGTTCCCAGAATGCTTTCAAAACTGCACAGTTAATGAATACTAATAAACACTTTTCAGCTGAGGAAAACAGTGAGAAATGCATAACATTACCTTTTAAAGGTGAGAACTTCTGTGCCTTTACAGAAAATCTAAGTTATCTCAAAACATAGAACCCTTTTTTAAAAAAAAAAAAATATCAGAACATTGTAGCCAAAAGAATATCTTTTCCCTGCACTTCACATAAGATAGGAGATTGAGCCTTAGATATTTTCTTTTAGCCTCTCTCTGACTCTTATTATACTACTCAATAACTACAACCATGGTATCCATGTGGAAGGGATGAGCGCTAAAAACTTATTATGTAATTCTCTGTACTTTGCTGGAATTTTCCTTGCAAAATGAAAGAGTAGACTTTCAACAGTCTACTCCAGCAAGGGCTCTGTTGTCAAGAACATCTGAGAGCCCTAGTTTTTTTCCTATTTCCATTATACACAGGGAAGTGAATCTGGCACTGCCAATTCCCTCACTTATCTTAAAAATATGCCTCTTCACCTCCTTGTTTCTTATTCATTGATCAAAATAAAGGGGAAAATGGTAATGAATAAAACACTCTCCTTTATGTCCCGTTGCAATGTAGAGTGCCTTGCTAGTGCTCTCCTCTTAATTCTCTTTTAAATCTGGAATGGTTGGCTTAAGTGGCATGGAGAGACCTGAATTATGTCTTTCCAACCAGGCAATCAATAAGGAAACCTCAATGTACAGTCTCACTGAAATGACAGAAGTATTTTTTAATTGCTCTGGTAATACATAAGAACTATCTGTAAATCAGCTTCTTGTACATGAATAGTAGAATAGTCATTGTCTTCAACTTCTGAAAGGAAGAAAATGGTGTGGGAAATTCTGTGGGACTCAGCACAGTTTTGACACATGGGAAGGATGGGTACTTGTCTTTTGAGAGAGAGGATAGCAAAGCAGGAGGGAAGTTAAAGTCTAAAGAGGGTTCCACAGGCTTTAGTTCAACTGCCTCTAAGGGGACATGATACAGCTTGTTTGCAAATATTTGATTCTTTTTAACTTCTGGGCAGCTACAGTACAGTATAGTGTTGGAAAATGTATAGTCTGACCACCAGGAAAGCGTTGTGCAAAAACTCTTTAAACAAGCAGGACATGATATCAAGATTTAACCTGACATTACCCTGGACACCAAAAGCATTATATATCATTTAGATGATCACTTGCTTTGCTAAGACTCAAAAAACAGAAGAGGTATTCTGACTAAAAACATTCAAGTCTCGTCAGTGTGTCAGTTCAACACAGATGAAAATCTGTTTTCCTTAATGAACCATGTTTACTAGCTGGAAAGTGGACAGAACTGACTAAAGATGCTTTGCCATGCAGTCAGTTGATTCATTCTGGAAAAAGTAATCTATTACTACACCTATTTATTAATATCCTAGGCAAAACTTGCTGCTTATTTTTGCTTTGTTACTATGCAGTTTCTGGTCATAACTAGCATTTTACCATTTTACCTTGTGCAACTATGTATAAGCATTAAAACATTGTCTCTAGAATTCATTTAAATACTCACAGGACTGTTCACCATTAGGAATTTGCACCTTGGATGGATTAACAGGTAAAAACTAATGGGCTCAACAATTTGTCCAAATGATGTAAATTTCTGCAAATAGGCAGGCTCTGGCAAAGCCAAGGACACATGTCCTGTCAAAATCATTATGTAGAAACTCTGTGTGCTCAGAATGTAAAAAAATCTGCGGGAGTGATGGAGGGGTTTTGTGCTCTTATTGCTGAAATTGAAATCAGTGTGATTTTCTTTTGTGCCAGATAATGAATAGCTCTTGGAATATGTCTCATTTGGGTTGCTCAGCTTCTACAAGAGGATAGACTAATGACTCCACAATATGATTGGGGGGGGGG
>JAWWEW010000325.1:0-13858 GCA_035583185.1 Anabacerthia variegaticeps | reverse complement strand
GGCACTCCAACCCTCCCTGGGCAGCCCCTGCCAAGGCCTGACCACCCTTGCCAGGCACAAATTCCTCCTGCTGTCCCACCTGCCCCTGCCCTGGCCCAGCCTGAAGCCTTGAGCTCTAGACCTGGAGTCTGCCTTGAGCTGAGACACATTTGGGGGTGTTCTGGGGTCTTGCCCTTGAACAGCCGTGTCAAACAGCCAGTGCAGGACTCTGGTTTGCACCTCCTGCCAACTGGCTCCTCCTGACTGGGGTTTTTAACATGTTCCCAACAAGGGGAAAATGCTGAGTGAAGACCCTGTCCTTGAGAGGACAATGGGGTGGATCTCAGGGGACACCCTACACCTCCCTACAGCTCCCTGGCTGAGGGTGGAGCCAGGTGAGGCTTCTTCCCCCAGGGTACAAATGGCAGGATGAGAGGGAACAGCCTCAGGTTACACCAGGGGATGTTTGGATTGGATATTGGGAACATTTCCTCATGGAAGGAGTTGAAAAGCATTAGAACAGGATGCCCAGGGTGGTGGTGGAGTCCTAATCCTTGGAAATGTTAAAAAAATATATGGATGTGGCACTTGAGGACTTGGTTTAGTGGTAAACATGGTTCATTTGTTGGACTTGATGGTCTCAGAGGTCTTTTCCAACCTTAATCATTCCCTGAGCATCCTCTTCAGGCTGGTGTTTCAACACCTCTGAAGTCCTGGAGTCCAATCTCCTGTGTCACATTTCTGAAAGCTGCCTGCTAGCTTTTCTTAGTGAAGCAATTCCTATACAATTTCACTGCCCATAACTCCCCTGGGCTCCTCTCCCTTCTTTCCCACCCCTTTTTCTGTGTTATTTGCCATCTGCATATCCCATCTCTGCTTTGGGACAACTCTTATTTCACCTTCTCTGCCTTGATATGAGTCTTGTTCCCTTTGGGCACTGAAATCCCTTCCCACTCCTGAAACACCCCAAAACTTCTTCCAGACTGACTGGGTTCACTTCTAGCAGGGAAAGGGAATCTTGAAGGTATCAGCTGTCTACAAATCTTGTAAAAAACAATAGGTGGGTGGAAAAGCCAGACATAAAAAGGGGGGAAAGACATTAAAGAGAGGAAAAGACACAAAAAGGGAGAGATCAGGACTGTTTTCAGCCTCAGTTACCAGCCTGCTGTGAGCGTGGATCCATCCTCATCCCCTTTCCCTCGTGTCTGTGGGATGAGAGGAAAAAGAGCCACACAAAAGCAAAACCCTGAGCTCTGGAAACACCTGCAAAGCTTCCTGGCGTGTGCCATGTTGCCTCAGTCCGGGCTGGATTTGGGAAGGGAACCAGGCTCTGCACATTTGACCTCTCCCCTGTTGCCATCCCCTCCTTGCAGGGAACCCCCTGTTGCCACAAATACAATTACTGCAGGTGAAGGGCTGGTAGGAGCTGAGTAAGGACCTTTAGGCTGGATTGGGGATGAGTAAGTGGAAAATCCCTGAATTTAGGCCTGTCTGTGTGATTTGTTCATCTTTCAGGCCAGGAGCTCCTGCCAGCTCAATTTTCCTGGCTGCAGAGTGGGGCAGGGAGACAATTCCAGCTCCCTGCGGGCAGGAATTAATAATGGGAAGGTGCTTTGGGTCTGGGATCTCTTGCTCATGACTCAAAGCCCTTAACAGATCTTAGCTGATTAATGGGCACACACTGCCCACTGGGGAGGTCAGTTTGGGTGCCTGTGTGGAGGCTGAGGGACAAGCCAAGGTGTCCTAAACCACATGGATGAGCTCCAGGAGAGGATCTGAGGTGCCACCCCTTCCCTGGAGCCTCTTGAGGTGCTGTGGAAGGCACCACAAGTGGGATGATACCTGGACCAGGCTGGGATCTGAGTTACTTTAATTTGCTTTGTCACCCAAGAAAAAGAATGTTTTGCTCCAGCTGGAAAATCTTTGGGGCAGCAACTGTGTCTTTCTGTCTTCTTCCAGTATGTCTATCCCAGAGTGTCCAGCTGGCCTAGGGCAAGCAGCTAACAAAGGGTATTGAGGAGAGGAGATTTAAATGGGATATTGGGAAGGAATTGGTGGCTGGGAGGGTGGGCAGGGGCTGGCCCAGGTTGGGCAGAGAAGCTGTGGCTGCCCCTGGATCCCTGGGAGTGTCCAAGGCCAGGTTGGATGGGGCTTGGAGCACCCTGGGCTGGTGGAAGGTGTCCCTGCCCATGGCAGGGGGTGGCACTGGATGATCTTTAAGGTCCCTTCCCACCCAGACCATTCCAGGACTCCACAGTAAGAGGGTGACCCCTGCTAAAAAGCCAATTTCCTGTTTTTCAGGGGTGTTTGCAGAAGTGGGAAGGGATTTCAGCTCCAGTAGGAACCAGGACACATGTCAAGGCAGGGGAGGTGGAGTAAGAGCTGTCCCCAAGCCCTGATGGGACACACAGATAAGAAGAAACAGGGAGAAAGGGGTGGCAAACAAGGCGACTTCAAGGCAGGGGCTGGGGAAGGAGCCCAGGGAAGTGGAGGAGGTGTGGGATTGTGTTGAAAGGGGTGTGGAGGCACAGGGTGTGGAAGGCAAAGTGGTGCCAGAGGCCTCGGAGAGTTTGGCAATCCATGGATAAGAAAAGGCAGGACAAATCGTGATAGTGTCAAGGACAACATGTGTCCCCTTCTGAGGCAGAACATCGGGGCAGCAAAGGGGGAAAACTGGAATATCCCACCCATTTCCCACCTCTCACTGCAAGGAATCCTCCAAAGTGGGACATGGAGCTGAGAGTCCAAAGCAAGGAACAAAGCCTGGCAAGGCAAAGAGGCCACAGGAATCCTGAGGGATCCTTTTCCCAGTCCTGGGAACACAGTGCTTGCCCCCAAATAAAATAAATCCATGTATGTATGTTACATTCAGGTCCATTATTGGAGCTGCTTTGGGTAACTAATTACATTTTTTTTTGAAAGCCAGAGGAATGAAACAAAGAGCAGATGAAATGGTTCAACTTGCCCCTCTGAAATTGTATTCTCCTTCTGAAATTTAATTATAGGAATTTTATAGATTAAAACCACTGCAATCCCTCTTGGCCAAAGGATGAAATCCATTCGCCCTGAAAGAGAATGCTGGTAGTTTGGGTGGTTGAGAAACTCACTTTTTTTCTCGTGTTTTGTTAAAAACCATCCCCTTGTTTATCTCCCAAATCAACAACTCATGTGTTTAAGGCCCACTGTGATGACCAGAGTCATGTCTGGGTGAAATGCGAAGCCTCCTTTTTTATTTAAGAGCTGAGCAAGTTTCGTCTTGCCTAAATTATGGTTATTATGGCCCATCTGAAACGACCGTCCTGCTTTGGATTATCCTTACAATATTCTGAGGAGGGACTGTCTCCATCAGTGGCCCAGCACCTGGAATCCATGAGCTCCCTAAACAGTGTCAGACGTGGCTGATGCAGCTCCAAGCTCTCCAAGGTGTCTAAAGGAGGCTCCTCCAAGGCCTGGTCCTCCAAAATAATGGGGGGAACAAAGGAAAGAGGTTTTGTTACAGCTCTACCAATGGCTCAGATTCACAGCAGGAGGAATTTGGGAGTTATGTCACTTCACACAGAGTTGGAACTCCCTGAAACCTCTTCAGGGCAAGTGTAAAAAAATCTGACTTCCCTGCTGTGTTGCTCCAGAAAGAGTTAAGGAAAGCACCCTTTTATTCTCAGGGAATGGCATTCCCTGTGCCAAGGGAGCAACTGCAAGCCCAGAGAGTCGCAGGCTGGTGATTTCTGAGCTGAGTTATGGAGCCCTAAATCCCAAAGAATGACAGGAAAACTGTTTGTGACTCTCCCAAGAGACTCACAGCTGGACACAGCTGGGCCCTCAAGGCTGGGAATGCTCTGCAGAGCCAAACAACCTGCTATTCAATGTGGCTCAACTCCCCCAAACCCCAGAAAGCTGGTGGAGAAACTCAGAGTCACCTGGAGGCTCAGTAAATAAAATAGAGATCTTTATTTAACAGCTTTCCTGGGAACTGCTCCGACACCCCCAGCAGGTACAGGCAGTGACTCCCACCCCAAACTTCTCTTCCCTACAATAGTCCCCAAAAATGGATCTACCTGTGGGGATAAAGGCCAGAGAGACCTTCACATCCCATGTCCAAACTCACCCCAGTGTCTCTCCCTGGGGTGAACCTGGTGGCTCCAGACCTTCTTCCTGCAGTCAGAGCAGCTCAGACAAACACTGAGCCAGGGTTTTCCTCGTTGCCCTCAGTCCCAGACCCCACCTTGCCTTGGGTCATCTCCAAAGCCAACCCCAACATGCCCAGAGGTAATACCACCCAACAAGTGAGGATGGCCAGGACAGAGCCCTGGGGGGAGGTGGCTTCTCCTGCAGAGGAAGGATTGTTCCAAACCAGATGATCTTTAAAGTCCCTTCCAACCCCAGCCTTTCTGTGAGTCCTTCTAAATTCACTCTAATGAGGTCTGAGGCACGTGGATTTTGGAGAGAGGACCCACAGGACGGTCAGCAGGGACCTGCCTGGGTGGCTGTGTGCTTCTGGAGGTTAAATCTTATCTGCAGCAGGTGGATTCATTCAGCACAAACTCATGCTTGAGCAAATGTACTGAATAGTGTCGATCTTCCCCAGGGTCTTCATCCCATCACCACCCGTTGCCCCATTCCGGCACATCCAGGGGTGGGCCGTGGTGCCCTGGAGGTCTGCACTGCTCCATCCTTCACCAATCCACAGGGATACAAAGACAAGGTTCCTTCTCCTCCTTCTCCCCTTGGGTGTCTCCTTGTGTGTCCTGGACTCTGAGCTGGATCTGAAGGCTTCTCCCAAGGGTGAGGGCATCACATCTTCCCTGGGAGGTGCCAGGTTGGGCAGAGAAGCTGTGGCTGCCCCTGGATCCCTGGGAGTGTCCAAGGCCAGGTTGGATGGGGCTTGGAGCACCCTGGGCTGGTGGGAGGTGTCCCTGCCCATGGCAGGGGGTTGGAATGAGATGGTCTTGCAGGTCCCTTCCAACCCAAACCATTCCATGATTCTGTGATCTTGGATATTCTCTGGTCTGAAATTCTGGGACGAGGGAAGGGCCGTGCAGGAATCCAGACAGGCAGAGCCTGTGGGGGCAGGTGCTGCCCGCCCTGCCCACCCAGGGCTGCCAGCTCTGGGTGCAGACAGGCCCTCGGGCAGTGGTGGCCACGGGAGGCACATCAATGCTGGGAGGCTTTAACAAGGCAGGTTTAGAGGGAGGGTGTGAACATCTGTCTGTGTGCACCCACATCTGTCTGTGTGCACCCACATCTGTCTGTGTGCACCCACATCTGTCTGTGTGCATCCACATCTGCCTTGACTGACCTCAGGAACAGCCCTGCCTTCACCTGGTTCATCCTGGGGGCTGCAGCAACACTCTTGGGAGAGAAAACCAGGAAAGGAGGACAGAATATCACCCAAAAAGTAATATAAAATGTGCAATTCCAGAGGGAACGTCTGGCTTGGTTGCAGAGGGCACTTCTGGTCTCGTGGTTCAGAAGGTGCAGAGCAGAAAGGGAAAACATCACCAGACCTGAGGTGAGAGGGGTCATTAAAGGTCTAAACAGCTTTGGGGTGAAGGTGGAGAGAGCACTTTAAAGGCAAATCCTGGCTGGGAAGAAGGGGATGGAACAGAGGTCTGGGCAAAGTTGTCCTGGAGAAGGGGAATGAGGAATGAGTGTCCTCACCATCTCACCTCCTGGAGAAGGGGAATGAGGAATGAGTGTCCTCACCATCTCACCTCCTGGAGAAGGGGAAGGAGGAATGAGTGTCCTCACCATCTCACCTCCTGGAGAAGGGGAATGAGGAATGAGTGTCCTCACCATCTCATTTCATATCCCCCCCTTCTTCTGCTGATAGCCCCACAGAGTGTGCTGGGCTGGAAGGGACCCACCGGGATCATTATCAGCTGGCAAAGCAAAGGAAATGCTTTTTATCGTGGTAAGAGCTCATTGTTCCAGAAGAATGTGTGGGTTCAGAAAGGGAACAAAGTACCAGAGGGCAGATCCATCACTGTCTGTGAAAACACCAGGGAAAAGCCACCCACTCCTGTCCTGGCTCCCACAGCTGCAGCTTCCTCAGCTGAAATTCAAACCAGGAGCATCAGTGGTGGCCCCTGGTCCCATCCCCTGTGACTTCTCAGTGACTTCTCAGGCACCCTGGGGCTCCTGAGACATCTCTAAAGGGTTGGCAAACACAGGACCAGCTGTTCTCCTGGCAGTGACAACCACACTGGCCACATCAGGATGGTTGAGTGACTGGGTCTCCCCCTCTGCTGGCCAGAGTGAATGGATCCCCATCACCAGGCCTGGATGTTTCTGTCCACAGTTCACAGATGAACACTTTAGCACAGACACCCACAGCGAGGAGGATGCTGAAGCCCCTCAGATATCTCCCACCAGGCAAGATGTGCTGAACCCACTCAGCTATCACACACCAGGCAGGACAAATCTTGATCTTAAAGCTGATGGAAGGGTTAAGAGGAGCTGACTCAGATGATCCTTATGGGTCTCTTCCAACTCAGGATATTCCCTGAGTCCGTGATTCAGAACACTCAGGTTGATATTGGCAACGAGGTTTGGAGACTGGGGATGTCTCAACTCCATCATCTTTCTGAAGCTCTTGGGAGAGCTTTTAATCCAGAATGCTGGAGCTTCTCCAGTTGCTCCAAACTTGGAACACGGAGATGAGGCACAGGATGAAAGGGAAGGGAAAAGCTCCCAGAGGAGGCTGAAAGGATGAACCTTGATCAGTAATGTATCATCATCCATTATGTGTATGACTAGACATGCCTGACCCCAGTTTAGGAGGAAATGAAGGGACATGGAGACGTGAATTCTCCAGGGAGAAGCACAAAAAGAACCCAGGGAGAAGAAATCCAAGGGGACACAAGAATTTCATGGACACAAATAGACCCCTTGTTTCTACCGACCCTTTGGAGCTCTAACACCTTCATCAAACCACAGGAGATTCACCATCAGACAACTGCAGGGCTGAGACTGCAGCTGAAGTCCAGCCTTGATGACCAGTTGTCCCCATCAGGGGGGAATGTTGGCTCCTAAGTCCTCCGGAGCTGATCCCTCAAAGCCTGATGATGAAGGAGTTCCACAACTGCGCTGTGAAACACCTCTCAAGGTGAGAAACCTGCAGGGTTAGGGGACCACTGACTGTCCTCACCTGCACTTCTCCTTCCTCCATCCTTTCTTGAGTGGCCCGTGATTTATCACCACCCTTTTCCAGCAGCAGAAATCAGGAGTAATTCCCCCTGGAGCAACTACAGGAGGGAATTTCAAGTAGGCAGGAGCTAATTACTGTGCCTGGAATTCCTCCAGGCCATCCCATTAACATACAAGACAAGGGGAAAACATAAACTGTGAGGGGATCTTTGACCACAAGCAGTCAGGACTTGGCCTGAGCACCCTCCCTTTATCTGGCTGAGCACCTCAAGTGACACTTCCCAGCTCTGAGGCAGGGAGCACCTGTGGGGTGTCCCTTGTCCTCCCAAGCCCGTTATCCCTCTGGGAAAAGACACCTCTGAGAGGAAGGGCTGGGGTGATAGGGGTGGGGAGAGCAGTGCATGGCAGGCTTTAATAAACCAACCTGTCCACCCAACCTGTGATTTTCTTTGGAAAGCCAGCCAGGGAATTTTCCAACCACCTGGCAATCAGTTTTCATTTCACATTAGCCTTGGTGATGTGCCCTGCTCCCTGCTTGTCTCCCCAGCGTGGAAAATGAGAGGGAGAGGGGCTGGAGACACCTCTCCCAGCCAAGGCCCTCCCTTCCCACCCTTCCCACCTCTGCAGCTGCAGGTCCTCAAATGCCCCCTGAGCAGTCACCACACTCCAGGCTCTGCTCAGACAGAGCTGGGCTGCTCAGGAGGGACCAGAGAGAGTCACTGCCTTATTTGGGGTGGAAATCACCTCTAGGAGGGACCAGAGAGGGTCACTGCATTATTTGGGGTGAAAATCACCTCTAGGAGGGACCAGAGAGAGTCGCTGTGTTATTTGGGGTGGAAATCACCTCTAAAGCCATGGAGCCCAAAGTTTAACCCGGCACTGCCAAGCCCAGCACTAAAACAAGTCCCTCAGTGCCACATCCACATGTGTGTGACATCCCCCCGGGGTTGGTGACTCCAATGCTGTCCTGGGAGACCTTGACAGTCCTTTCCATGAAGAAATTTTCCCTAATGTCCAATCTGAACTTTCCCTGGTGGAACTTGAGAGCATTTGCCAAGGCTCTGAGGTCTGGGACAAGTGTGAGCACCCAGTGACCTCTGGTTGGTCCCCAGCTCCTCTCTCCTGGATTCCTGTTCACTTTTAGGTGGGAATTCAGGGTTTAACTGGAGTCCAGCTTCGTCTCCCAGGCTGGGTTTTGAAGGTCCATCAGAACAGGTGAACTGGGAGCCTTTTCTGCCATTCTTTGTGAGGTTTTCCCTTCTAAGAGCTGCAAACCTCACCACCTCCTGGGTGTCCAAGGGCTTCCACCCCTGGCCTGGACATCTCCACAACCTGCACCATTTCACCCAGGAAAAAAGCAAGTTATAGGAAAAATAGATGTGGACTAGTGAAAGGTGGCCCTGCCCATGGTAGGGAGGTGGGACTAGGTGGTCTTTAAGGTCCCTTCCCACCCAAACCATTCCATGATTCTGTGATGAAAATAAAATGCAACTGCCCAAAGGAGTTTCAGGAGTTTTCCCCTTATCCAGAAGCCTCCATGTTCAGGAAGGTCCAGGCGTTTCTTAGGTTACCACAGAGGATCTGCTGATTAAGATTCCTTGTCTCCATTGGCTCCCCTGCAGATACAAGGAGAGGAGGCAGCACATGGAGGCTCTGGAATGTCTCTGCTGGATGCTCCAAGCCCTCTAAGTCACCTCTGCAAAGCCTTTCCTGTCAGATGGTCCCTGACCTTGCTCCCAAAAGCCCTCCAAGGTGGGAGCTCCCACCCCCTCCTCAGGCAGATGAGTCTTGCTGCTCATTATCCATGTCCTGTTTCTCCTTTCCTAATCTAAATTCCTTGGAGTGATTCCTTCTTCCACCCACTAGAGATATGGAGGGCAACTGATATCCTTCCTCCTTGCAGTCCTTGTGTCCTTAAAGGAATGTCAGTGCTCTTCTCCAAACTGAACAGCAGCATTTTGTGTCCCCAGGTCACTCCTCCCTCTAGATAAGTCTCTAACTCTGTACTGTACATGATATAATATTGGAGTATTTAATTCTATTATTTTATGTCATTTTATTTAACTTAATATCCATTTACAGCCACTCCATCACAACAAAACTTCCCTTCCACCACAGGCAAGGAGTGAGTCCCTCTCCTGCTCCAGTATGTGATCAGCCAAAAACAAGAATTCATTTCCAGTTTACACATGGTGTTCCTAGAACTGAATTCCCAGTTCTCCCACAGAGCAAAGGCTTATCCCAGCAAAAACTAAAGCACTCACACCCCAGATCTGCAACTCTCCTGCCCTCAGCATGAGGGTGGAAGGCAAAATTCCTTATTAAGGCACCCCATCCCTTTCCATGGGGTAAAGCAAAGCAAAATACCCACGGCCTGTACAGGGGTTGCCCTAAAAGAACCAGCCTGAGGTGGGGGATGGATCCCACTCCTCGGGACCCAAGGACCCTTCCAGCCCAAATCCAGGCCTTTTTCCTGAGTGCCAGCACCCACAGACACTTTGGGGAGAGTGGGAGAGGAGGAAGTGGAAGTGGTGCCTCATCCCAGCTCCCAGCCCAGCCAAGGGTTGGCTCCCTCACCCAGAAAGGAGCCCTGGGGTCACCTGGGGTCACCTCCCCCGGAGGTCACAGAGTCCTCCTGCGAATCCCTTCCCTCTCATCTTCCAGACTTGTCTGTCATTTGCTGCTCTGTGGCACCTCTCAGGGGCAGAGGCAGAAGGAGCATTTACATGAATATGATTTAAATTAATACCCTTGATAACAACAAAATCACAGAGTGGTTTGGGTTGGAAGGGACTTTAAAGGTCATCCCATTCCACCCCCCTGCTACAGACAGGGACACCTTCCACCAGACCAGCTCCATGCAGCCTGGCCTTGTTCTCCCAGGAGGATGAGGCAGTGGATCTAAACCCTCTCCAAGGGCTCTCCACTCTGGATGGAAGCTCTGACTGCTCTGTAGGAGCTGGGTGGAAGCAAACCCATCACCCTCAGAGGGATAGTCCTACCCCTGGGAGCCAGAGAGGCTGAGCCCCTTGGAGCAGGCTCCTTCCAGCTTGTTTTTGGGATAGCAGCAGGATCTGGGTGGGATCTGGGTGCAAAAAGTGGCCCTAGGTGGGGGCTCAGGGTGTCTCCATCCTGTCCTTGTCATCCCAGGAGCATTCTGAGCCCATGACCTGGGGTGAGCCACTGTTTCTCGGTGACTCAGGGTCACATGAAGTGGGACTCGCACTTCCCTGCCTCCAGGGGGTGAGGAAAAGGGACATGCCAAGATGGGAACAGCTGAGCTCCTCAGATATCCAGCGCAGGACACTTTTAGGAGCTCCCAGACAATCCAGAACACATCTTGCCCTGGCCCCTGCTGGGTTCCTCTGGCTGCAGCACCGTGTTTCCCAGAGATGCTGGTCCTCACCACCAGCTCCTTGGCTTCCAGGGGCTCCAAGGAGGGCACAGAGCATCGACTCAGCCTCCAAAGCTTTGCCTCATAGTCTCAGGGTGATGCACAGGCCAGAGGCTGATGGACACACTAAGCTGATGGACATTTAAAGCTTTCATTGAGGCAGGAGGAGCTCAGGTCTCCCTTGGAGGGGGTTTAAATCCACTGCCTCATCCTCCCAGGGGGACAAGACCTCAACCTCCAAAGCTTTGCCTCATGGTCTCAGGGTGATGGACAGAAACAAAGCTGATGGACAGACTAAAAGTCAATGGAAAGAAGTTGATGGACCCACTAGAAGCCAATGAAACACATTGATAGTCCCACTAAGAGTCAATGGACAGACCAACACCCACTGGATATCCACTGCCCTTCCTGGGCTTCTGCTTTGATCCCTCACTAAGGAATATAAAGTACAGAATGAAACTTTCAAGAGCTAAAAAATCCCAAATCCCCCAAAAAAATCCTGCTGAACATCTCCCAAGCCTTTGGGAGCAGCCAGGGGAGGGAGAGTCCTTGCTCTCCAACTTGTAATTGCTTAAGGAGCGTCCCCTGATATAATTAACAAGGGTGCTTTAATTAAGAGCCCAGAGTAATGATGCTCTAAACAACTCCATCTGCTGTGGGGAGAATTAAAAAAAAAAAAAAATGAAGCACCTATATAAATATATATATTATATAGGGTATCTATGGAGAACTAAAGGAGGCTGCGGTGGTGGAGCAGCTTCCAAAGGGTGAGGATGTTCCCCTGGTCTGTGTCCTATCATTACGTGCCGTGAAATCACCCGACATCAAAGCAGCATGAAAGGAATGTGGCGAATGCCGCTGCACCATAATTGCCTGCAAAATTAAAGTTCAGTTGTGCCAGCCATTGTGTGTTGAATATCCCCGGGCGGGAAGGGAAGGGAAGGGAAGGGAAGGTCGGGCCTCAGTAGGTGTGTCTGAGCAGCCAGGCAAGGCAGCAGTTTTCCAAACAACTGGAATTTGCCAGCTGATTCCCTCCTGCCCTGCGCTGAGCCAGCTCGGATCCCCGGGGCTGGGATCACAGAGATGGAGCCTGAGGAACCTGCTCATGCCAGGCTGAAAACTCGGAGTTTCTTTGAGTAAGAGCTGAGTAAACAGTGCTGAGGCCAGCGAGGGTTTGGGGACAATGTGGGAATTTGTCCGGCTAAAGAGCCTGGCTGGGGCTTTTCTCCAGGGAATTTGGGTCCAAGAAGTGGGCTGGGTGAGCAGCAACACCTTGAGTTTGCTGTTTCTGGGCTGTCCCACAGGCCTGAGAGGGTGAGCAGCTCTCCACAGGCACAGACACTGGATACAGATTCCCTTTTCCTGGGTAAAGATTCCCTTTTCCTCGCCCCAGCCCTGCTGTCCCTCGCACGGCTCATCCCATGTTCCACGGTGGCTCCTCCACCTCCAGGACACTCCTGTATTCCTGACTCCACTTTTCCAGCCCTGGTTCAAGGGATTCAAACCCTAGCACATCCACAGCTTCCCATGTGGCGAGTCCTTCCCTCCCCACCACGGGTCTCACCCCGCTCTCCTGACCCGGGATGACCTTTGTGGGAACAAGGCTCCTTCCCTCCAAACCCCTTTTGGCCACTGCAGGGACGCAATTCCCGAGGTGCCTGGAGCTGGTGCTCACACTCTGCTCTGGGAGGGCTGCACCCACACCCAGAGGGGATGGGCAGAGAGCAGGGAATGGGATCTGAGGAGGACACTTGGAGCAAATCGAGTGGTGGATCTGGCCGTGTCGGGTTAATGGCCGGACGGGATCGTAGAGGTGTTTTCCAACCTAAATGTGATTGTATGACCCTAAAACTCGTGCTGGAGGAGGCAGAGCTGCTCCTTCCAAGCCTGGAGATACCGTGGTATTGTTGTTTTTTTTTCTTTTTGGAAGAGGAACATTCCTGTTCCTGGCTGGGCTTCAGCTCCTCCGTCTACTCCCGCTTGCTTTTGCAGTTTCGTTTGGAGATGTTCCTTCACCTCCCCTGGGATGTTTAAAAACTAGTCCGGACAAAGAACAGGACAGAGGAACGAGCACGTAGGGGGAGAGGGATGGAGTAAATTACTTAATGAGTTTTTTCCCAGCCCTAACGCCTGTGATCCTATGACTTCACCTCCTCAACAAGCTGTTGCTCAACAGGGCTGGCACGGGGAGGGCTCCGGGTCCCACCCCAGAGATGACCGTGTTTGAATGGGAGCTGAGCAGCACCCCCTTCCCCAGTTATGGTCTGCAAAGTGATTTATGATCTACTGCAGCAAGGAGGGGAATACGAATGTCAGGTATTGTAAACTCTTATTAGGCTTCAGCTCCTGCAAACGCTCCCCTTTGAGTTTTTGAACTGTTTAATGGCAAGATAATATCCACAGCAACAACCCAAATTACAGGCTCCTTTAGGCAACTCATTAATACTGTTTTATAAATGTACATAATATTCCCGGGCAAAAGTTGAAAGTGCTCAAACCCTCTTCTTTTATTTTTTAATGGCAAAATACCCAGCACCAATTTTCAACATCCAATAATTATGATTATTAATAACTCCCATTTATGTAGCACCTTTGATCACGAGGCTGGTTACAAACAATTGTGTGTATGTTCAGGTCCACACACTCGTGCAGAAGCAGCAGCTCAGCAAAGCAGCAGCTTATCAAGCCTCCCATCACCCACAGAGCCCCAAAACTGGGGGTGATGCTGGATCCTCACCCACAGCTCTTATTTAACACTTGGATAATCACCTCATCCACCCCTTTAAATCAACCCTCTGCAATAGCTCTGAAAAAAAAAGGTTGTACCCAGCCAGAATTGCAGCCAGAGTGGTTTGGGTTTTGTTGTTTGGGCTCGGGGTTTCTCTTCTCCAGGCTGCAATGGGATCAGCAAGGCTGGAGCCCAGCCAGAGATAACACACCTGCCCTTGTAAAATCCTCAGGGGCACTTCAAATGATTGCAGAAGTGGCCAAAGGCTTCGTTTTCCCACCTCATCCAGGGATGCCGCTCCAGTGACAGCCAAGGAGGGTCACTGTGCTGCTTCAGGAGGAGGAATCCAGGGGATAATGGGCAGGGGAAGGATGTGAGACCCTTGTGAAGGACACATAGACTGAAGTTAGTGCAGTTAAACTGGACAGTGTAGATGAAGTGATGCTTCTTCACTGGGTTCCTTCTCAGTCACAGAGGTCTCAACACAGAGTCCCAGAGTGGTTTGGGTTGGGAAGGGTCTTAGAGATCACCCAGTGCCACCAGCCCAGGGTGCTCCAACCTGGCCTTGGACACTCCCAGGGATCCAGGGGCAGCCACAGCTTCTCTGCCCA
>JAWWEW010000324.1:0-13865 GCA_035583185.1 Anabacerthia variegaticeps | reverse complement strand
GGGGCTGGTCCTGGGCAGGGCTGAGGGTTGGGCTGGATGGTCCTTGGGGGTCCCTCCCAGCTCAGGACATTCTGTGATCCTGTGATCTCTGGTGGCTCACAGAGATGGCCATTCCTTCCATCAGCACTGCAGGGAGTTCACCCCACAACTCACAGCTTGGGCTGTAAAAGGCAAAGCAATGCAAGGTGTGCCCTGGATGGAGGAACCTGAGTTGCCTTCAGGGCGGGGCACTGGCAGCTGGTGACAGGACAGCCCCCAAGTGCTCTGTGGCAGCCCCAGCAGCCCCACTGTTGGCACCTTGAGCAGCAGAACTGAAGCCTTCTAAGATCCCTTGAACCTTGACTGTCCTCCCTGCTCCTGCCAAAGGGGGCTGTTTTCTCCCAGGGTCAAGTTGCTCCAGGGAAGGGGGGATTCCATCTGGGCTGTGGTGCTGTTGGGTCCTTCCCCAAACTGCTGGAGGAGCTGTGTGGAGCTCTGGAGCTGTCAGGAATTCTTAGCAGCAGTTTGGGACGGGTCTGGAGGAGGACAGGGCAGGGTTGGCACTGCAGGGCACGGTCACAGCCCTGCTGAGCGTGACAGGCACACACACAGCACCAGCCAGGCATTGCCTTAAAAAGCCATGCAAGCAGGGAAAAGGGCTTGGACTGCTTTTTCATGGGGCTGTGCTCAATTCTTCAGCTCCCTGGCACTGAGGAGCAGCTCTGCTGGGTCACCAGGGTGCACTCGGTGTTTTGAGCGAGTTTTTGCAGCTGTGTAAGTCTTTTTCTTCTTTCCCTTTTTTTTCCCTTCTTCCCTCTTTTCATCCTCCCTTTGCCAAGTGGAAGCCCCTGGTGGGCAGCTCTGGCTCCTGCCTCCAGGGGGAATGGCACAGGCAGAGATTATCCCAGCAGCTGGGAAGATTTTCTTCCCCACCATGGAAAACCGATCCAAGTTTTGCAATCCAGCAAAGCTGGGGGCTGGGGGCAGCGAGCCAAGCCCCACGTAATTCAAAGGGAGTTTCCCCTTGTTTCCACAGGGGCCAGGATTTCACCCCAAGGAAAGCTGCTTCCCTGCTGTGGGTCCAAATGTCCAGAGCCCTGATGTTTTTCCATCAGTCTCCTGGGAGATTTGCAGCTTCTCCCAGGCTGAAAACAAACTCTTCCCACACCTCTGCCCCCGAGCTCTGCGCTCAGGGAGGTGCAGTCTCTGCACTTTGAGGGCTCTGCTGGTCTCTGAGACAGAAATACAGCTCTTTTCTTGCACCAAGAGAATAGTTGGTCTCCCAGAGCCTCTCCTGGCATGTGTAAAATTGATGCTCTCAACACAGGGCTGGAGATCTGAGCCTGCCAACTTCTGTTCCTAAATCTAGTTAACCATGTTGCCCTGTTTAAATAATTAATTACATTCTCAGCTGCTGGAGAGGGGCCTCAGAAACGCTGGGCAGGGATCTGAGTGTCGATTTTCAGATGAGCCAGTGTAAACCAGCAGGGAATACTTAGGTGGGGATAAGATTGGCCTGCTCTCAAGGAAAAGGAGCAGAGGATACCTGCTGAAGATTTCCCAGCCTCTCCCACCAGTGGAGTTTGCTGCAGGAACCTCCTGCAGCAAGTGGGAGATGCCACAAGCTGGGCAGGCTGAAGGAGTCCAACATCCAGACTCCATCAGCTCCGAGCTGTGAAATGCCTCTGCTCCTGAAGAATTCTGAAGCTCCCATCCATCAGGGGGAGACTTTGCATGGTCACCTTGCACGAAGCTGTGGGGATTTGAGGCAGGAAAATGTTATAAATGTTGTCTGTGCATGACTCTTCTCAGAGAGGCAGCGAGAGCCCTGCACAGCACACAGAGCAGGGCAGGGGGAATGGAACCCCCAACCTGTCCCATGGCAAAGGGATCATTATAATCCACGAGGCCAGTGGCATTCCTGGGAAGGAATTCAGAGCTCTGGCACGGAGGAGTCTCCGTTGGGCAGTTGAGACCATTCATCTTGGAAAGTTAAAGAAACCCAGCGAGATCCCTTCAAACTGAATTCTTACCATATGCCTGGAGCCCAGAATTAGAAAACCACACTTCTTGGAAAGCTGAAAGGAAGGGCAGGCTCCTTCAGGGAGGGACTCCTGTTACACGTGAGTGAATCAGGAGGAAATGGAATTATCTGATAGCAAAGCAGCTCCAGGAAAGCAAAGGTCCTCAAGGATTGTGTGGGAATGGCAGGATGGAGCATCCCCAGCTCTGCCATATTTGGCTTGGAAAGGCTCTTTCACTTCTTTTCTGCCTTTCAGCATTCTCCTCTCTGCCAGTAGTGGCTGTTGTCACCAGCAGGGACCAATGCTTGCAAAGGACAGTGGCATTGTGGGGTTCTGGGATCCCGGATCCTTGGGGAGTGTGAATGCACATGGACAAACTCATTTCCTCTGATGGGGCCTCTGAAGGGAAGGGAGCAAAGGAAAGGCTGAAAAGGGTTTGCCCCTCATTTACTGACTTGGGAGAGAGCCTTGAATCCCCCAGAGCTGTGATGGACTCACAGCTCCTGAACTGGACCCACTGGTGGGACACGTGGCACTCGATGCCCTGCAGCACCCAGAGTGTCACCTCCCCGGGTGCTTGGCCACCTTCCTGCCCAGGGCCTGACTCCCTGCTGGAGTCCTGCACATGAACCTCTGCTTTCTTTGGCTGGTTTTTCAATTTAGGACCAGAACAATGGGAGATGTGCCATGGAAACTGCTGGGGCTGCTCTGCCTGGCATGGCCCCAATGGCTCATGTGGGCACTGGGGTGTGAGGAGAGGCCACGTGGGGTTAGGAGTCCTTTGGGGATATTCTTGGAGGTGGTTTGGTCCCACTTCCCACTTGTCTAGGGGAAAATATCATGCCAGCCATTCCTGGATTTCCTCCTGTAGAAAACAGGCTGGCTGTTGGCACTAGAGAGAAAAGAGCAGGGCAGGATCACAATTTTGGGCCAAGGTTCAGTGTGGGATGAGACCACATGGAGTAAAAAGACATCTCTGGAGGTGGATGTGCCCCAAATAAACCAGTCATGTCCCAGTCACCTCCTTGGGCACCTTCTACCCAAACCCCAGTGCCCCCCATGCCTCCTGCAGCCCCACTTACTGTGCTGGGTGTCCTACAACCTCCTGGGAACCTTCACCTTCAAGCAGTGCAAAACCCCAGAGAGCCCCAGGCTGCTCAGGTTCAAGGCAAGTTTTCAATTTAAGTCCTGTTTTTAAAAGAGTTATAAAGAGTTAATGATTAAAAGATGTTCTGACCACATTACAGATGTGTCTGTGTTCGACATGGTTTATGTGCTCATCTGAGAACGACATCAGAGATCATTTATAGGCAGGTTTTGCCCTGTTGGATTCTATCAGAAACACTAACAAACAATTATCCATGTTTATTAACACTTTGTAAATTTATTAACACCATGTAAAATATCTATAAATGGAACCTTAATATATAGCCTGGCCCAGAGCAGCCACCTAAATAAAAAGGCTTTCAGAGTCCCAGTGACTTCTGCAGTGGTGTTTGTGAGCCTGTGGCAGGGGGCCAGATGTTGTCAGGGCAGCTCTGGGTTTTCTCTGATATGCAGCACAAGGCTTGATGAATGCTGCTTTCTTTCCAAATTTAAAAATATTTTGGTTTGCAGGAGAGGGTTTGGAAACCCAGGTTTTACAATAAACTAGCAGAGGCCTTCTCTGCTCAGCTCTGTCCCTGCTGTTGGGTTTGAATGAGCTCCCTGTCTTCCACTCCTCAGCCTGGAGCTTTTCCCTTGCACAGGACAAGCTCTCCCTGGAACAGGAACAGGAGCAGGGGCAGGAACAGGAGCAGGAACGGGGCAGGAGCAGGGATAGGAGCAGGAACAGGAGCAGGAATAGGGGCAGGAACAGGGGCAGGAATAGGGACAGGAGCAGGAACAGGGACAGGAACAGGAGAAGGGACAGGGAAAGGAGAAGAACCAGGAGCAGGAGCAGGAGCAGGAGCAGGAACAGGAACAGGAGCAGGAGCAGGAGCAGGAACAGGGGCAGGAGCAGGAACAGGGGCAGGAACAGGGGCAGGAATAGGGACAGGAGCAGGAACAGGGGCAGGAACAGGAGCAGGGGCAGGAATAGGGGCAGGATTAGGGATAGGAGCAGGAACAGAGTCAGGAGCAGAAACAGGGGCAGGAACAGGGGCAGGAGCAGGAACAGGAGCAGGGGCAGGAACAGGGGCAGGAACACAGACAGGAGCAGGAACAGGAGCAGGAACAGGAACAGGAGCAGGAACAGGAACAGGAATAGGGATAGGAGCAGGAGCAGGGGCAGGAACAGGGGCAGGAGCAGGAACAGGGGCAGGAGCAGGAACAGGAGGAGGGGCAGGGGCAGGAGCAGGAACAGGAGAAGGGACAGGGAAAGGAGAAGAAGCAGGAGCAGGAGCCCAGCCTGAGCTGGGACTGCAGGGTTTAGCTCAAAGTTGATTACCAGAAGCAAGAGGGAGCTTTGTAAGCTGAGCCCAAGTTATGCAACCACCGAATTGCACGTCAGGCTTCATCTCTTGCAGTTGGCATTTCCTTAACAGTCAAGCTTGAGCCTGCAGAGCTCTGAGCTCTGTGGCCCAGGAGAGTTTTGGGAGCTGTGGGAATGCTCAGCTTCATGGGAGCTGGATGTTTCAGCTGCCCTCACGTCCCCTGAAATCCCAGCTGGGAGCCCTCTGGGGGTGCAGACACAGCCAGTGCAGGGCTGGGCTCAGTGGGGCCTGAGCTTCCCTTCCCAAAGCACTGGGGTTGAACAGGTTATTGCTCTGGAAAATGGCAGGAGAGGCCAATCCACAGGAGGAGAAGCTCCACCTCACTGGCAAATAACGTGCCAGATGCTCCAGTTCAAATATTCACCATCTTTTTGCCTTTTTTAGTCCAGTTCTGTGCAACTCCTGATAGTTCAGAGTCACTAATTCCATGTATCCTTAAGAATGTCCAGGGAATGGATATGACCACGTTATGGACAGAAAAGCGCCCAGTGATTATCCAAAGACACAGCACTTTTGTGTTTCAATACGAAGCAGAGAATTACTTCTATTTATAGAGAAAATAGCTCACGATTCCTAAACAGTGTTTTGCAAATTTACATTCCCATGGTGGCTCCTTCCCTGCCAGCATTTCCCATGTACACAGCACTATAATTTAGAAACCCAGTGACCCTACACATTTTCTTTTGCTTTGCCATCGTTTTGCCCTCTTGTTCCAAGAGCAGGAATTTCCTGCCAGCACCTGCAGAGCTGAGCCAGCAATGAGCTCTCTGGAGTTCTTGCCCAGAAACCGCCTTTCCAGACCCAGCTTTTCTCCAGTTCTTTCTTCTTTCCATTTTCTTTATCTCAGCCATTTCCAGCAGCCCTTCCTCTCCCAGCAGCTACATTAACAATTAATAAGAGAGCGGCAATAAGGAGAAAAAGTGACAATAAATTTGCTTTAATTGGACAGGAATGTTGCCAGGGATCCTCCTGACTGTTTTCCATCCATTCCCAGTGAGTCTCCCCCCAGTCTGAGGGCAGCCCTTTGTCCATGGAGGTCCAGGATGCTCATCTTGGAGGTTGACTCCATCAAGGCTTTGGCTGTCATCTTCACATTGGATCAAAGCTGAACCAACAACACTCACCTGACAGAGCCTGGGAGCAGAGCTGAAGCCCAGATGAAGGTTTTATTAATGCTAATGCAAAAAAGCATCTGGAACCCTTGAAACAAGCCCAGGCTGGGCTCCAGTTACTGCAGCAGGAAGTGTCACCGGGTGGGAATGGGCAGATGGTCCATCATCCTGACAGCAGCAGCCAAGAGCTTTGGCCTGGAAATAAAGCCCTGATGGATGCTCCAGGCTCCCTGGGTGGGGCAGAGCATCCTGGCTCCCCACTGCCCTCAACACACAGGGCATGGGCTGGAGCAGGGGCTGGAACCCTCACCCCCTGGCACCCTGGCCTGGTGTGTGCAGCCTTGTTCCAGGCAGGACTGGGATGCAAATGTGTCAGAACAATTAATCCCAGCACAAAACCTCATCTCATTTCTTCAGGGAATTATAGAAACGGTTTGGGTGGGAAAGGACCTTCAAGATCCATCTGTTCCACTTTCCACTACACCAGCTTGATCAGAGATTTGTCCAACCTGACCTTAAACATCTCCAGGGGCAGCCACAGCTTCTCTGTCCAACCTGGGCCAGGGCCTGCCCACCCTCCTAGGGAGGAATTCCTTCCCAATATCCCATCTCTCCCTGCCCTCTGGCACTGGGAAGCCATTCCCCTTGTCCTGTCCCTCCATCCCTTGTCCCAAGTCCCTCTCCAGCTCTCTTGTAGCCCCTCAGGTCCTGGAAGGCTTCAATTAGGTGACACCAAAGCCTTCTCTTCTCCTTGCTGAACAATCCCAATTTTCCCGGCCTTTCCCCACAAAACCCCACAGTGGACATTGAATCCAGAACCTCCACTGCCCAAATCTGAGGCCTTGGGGACAGAAAAATGCCATGTGTGGGAGTGGCTCCCACCAGCCAGGGCAGTGGGATGTGGGCACAGGCAGAGACAGCAGGAGCTTTGCTGAGGACACAAATCTGGGCTCTCAAAACATGAGACCTTCAAATATCATCACAGAGGATTGCACAGAGCAGGTTTGCTCCTCTGGGAAGAGTGGCCCAGGGTCTGCCCCTTCACATCCAGCCCTTCTTTCTTCTCTCACTTTGGAGATCCCATCTGTGGAGTGGGAGCAATTAGGAGTAATTAGTGAGAGAGGGTGGTTGTGGTCACCTAGATTCTCATTAACACTTCTTTTGGATGGGAAGGCAGCTGAGCAGCTTCTAGAAAATAACTTCACCCAAATCATCGTCCCATATTTCAAATGTCAGGTTATTGGCATCAAAGAAACAGGGCAATTATGCCCTGGGAATCTTGGAAAGGAGGAATTCAGCACCAAGCAGCTCCCTGAGAAATGGATGGAGCAAGGTGGTAATGCCAAGTGAGTTGTTTGGCTTCGTCAACTTCCATTTTACAGCCTTTTGTCACAAAATGACCTTTTCCTTCAAAAGAACAGACAAAGCGAGAGCAAGAAATACAACTCCCCCAGTGCAATCCCTGCCGTGGATAAAGAGGAGGAAACCAAGAAGCATTTCTTGGAAATCCCTTGTTTTCCTGATCCCCGTAATTGCCCGTTGCAGAACTGCTGGGTTTTTCTTTCGAGTCAGGCATTTTCCCTGGGTTATAAATACATTATAAAAGTACCAGATCATAAAGTTTACAAGTTCTGCAAGGGCTGTCTCGCTGTGTCATTACCCTGGGTTTGCTCTCAGCCATCGCTCTCTTCAGCTGTTGTTCTGCAGGAGCTGATGGGCAGCCAGAAAAATAAAACCAAACCCAAGAAAAAGGAGGTATCCTGGTATTTGGTGGCTCAATTCCACACAGACCCTGCTGGGATCAGGCAGGAGAGCTGGAATGCTGTGGGACTCAGGGTCAGAGTGAAAATCCCCTGGTTTTTACATCCTTACACCCCAAACCACAAAAGTGCAGCTTTCCCATCTTCAGCTTGAAACCCCAGAGATTTTATAACCAAAAATAGGCCTATTGACAAATAGGAACTCCAAGAAGGAGCTGCTGTGGAAAGACTGGCCAGAAAAGAAAAAAACTGAAATATTTCCAACTAGAGAAACATGTAAAAGTTTTGTTGCTGAGGACAAGCACAATATTTGCTGTTACCCCGAGCAAATGTGGCACTCAGCACTCTCTGCTTTATCACAGTCAGTTTAGTGCTGTTGAGTCAGGGTCAAAATGAGGTCAAATATTCCCAATTTCGCTTTTCAGACAAAGCTGTTTCCCCAGTGCAACAGAGACTTCACTGAATGTGTCTTTCTGCAGACAGAGGCATCATGAGATGGGGAATTTTGCTGTTCCCTCCTCAGTTTTTCATCCCAGAATCCCAGGATGGGTCAGGCTGGAAGGGACCACCGTGGGTCACCTGGTGCCACCTCCTGCTCCAGCCCCTGGCACAGGGTTGTGTCCAGAGGGCTCTGGGATATCCCCAGGGAGGAGACTCCACACCCTGTTCAGTCTCTGCCCAGCAAAGAAGTTCCTCCTCCTGTGCAGGTGGAACTTGCTGGGCATCAGTTCCTGCCCGTCCCTCTGTGCCAGGGCTGGGCCCCCCGAGCAGAGCCTGGTCCCTGCTCTGCCCCCTCCCTGTGGGCACTGCTGGGCAGGGGGAGGTCCCCTCTGTGTCTCCTCTGGAGGCTGAACAGCCCCTCATTGCTAATACTTTATAAAATGTATTAATTTATAGAAGAAATCAAATTCCACCTCCTAATGGCAATCCCATTGGAAATGTGCTAAAATGACAACAGGCAGACTTTACAATCAGGCTCTCTGAGCAATTGTGGCCACGGGGATGCCACCAGCCCTGGCCCTCATAAACTGTCCCAGGCTGGGTGCAAGGGCACATTTTGGGTCAGTATATTATGGGCTGCATCTGTAGGAAAACGAGGTTGCACAGAGCCACAGGAGACCTCCACAGTCCTATTAAACAACAAAACGAGCAGGAAATCAAAGTCAGGCCCAGCCTGCCAGAGCCTGATGCAGAATCTATTAAACTCTTAATTAAGGACAGTGGATGGGGAAGCTGATCCTGCAACTCAGCCCAGCAACGATGCGAGCAAGGGCTTGATTTGAGGGCTGCATTTAAATGCTGCAGCTTCAGTGGGACATTAGCAGGCGTTTCAGTGTCTCTGCAGCAGATAAATGGTTGCAGACACAGGTCCAGCCCCTCTGCCAAGCTGTGCCTCGGAATGATGGTGGGGGGAGAAGGAAGGATGTCGGTCCTGCAGAGCAGCAGGATCCTTTTGATGTCTCGTGTCCTCCAAAGGCACCCCACGGGGGAGAGGTTCTATTAGGGCTGACATATTAGGGCTGTTATGGGGCTGAAGAAGCTCGGATTTGGTCTTAATGAGACCTTTTAAATGAAAACCAAACGCTTACTTTCCCATTTGATGTGGCAGAGCTGCTCGGAGGTTGGAAAGAGAGCCGTGAATCATCATTTTCGAGCGGCAGAGCAGGATTTCATCCTTCCCAGCTGAAGTTTTAGAGCTCTCCAGTGGAAGGAAACGCTGCTATTTTTATTTACGCTTTCAAATAATAGCGAGGCTTTGGGGAATGAAGCCGTTTTTCAGCCACACATTTGCAACTCTTTGCAGCCTCCACAAATCAATTTTGCAGCACACAAAGAACCACATTTGAGCAACCTTGTCCCCATAGATTTGGGACCTGCACCCTCAGCACCCTCCCACCTTTTGGGGCTGTAAGGTTTTTAAGGTCATGGAAGGTTATTTGTTAGTAGTTTTGGCTTTGAATCCCTGTTCTTGCTGGCTGGTTGGGAAGTGAGGAATGGCACAGAGACCACCCAATAATATGGATGGGCTAATGATGGGCTGAATAAAGCTCCCCCAGAGCTGCAGTGGATCCCCAAGAAAAACAACCAGAGATTTGCACCAAACTGGCACCTTTGATGGACAAAACATCACCAATGTAAATCCAAGAAAGGAAGACAAAGGGGCTGGAGCAGAAGGAGAGGCCAAGGGAGCTGGGAGGGCTCAGCCTGGAGAAAAGGAGGCTCAGGGGGGACCTTCTGGCTCTGCAACCCGCTGACAGGAGGGGGGAGCCAGGGCGGGTCGGGCTCTGCTCCCAGGGAACAGGGACAGGAGGAGAGGGAACGGCCTCAGGTGGGACAGGGCAGGGGCAGGTTGGATAATGGGGAAATGTTTTCTTGGAAAGGGTTACCCAGCCCTGGAATGGCTGCCCAGGGAAGTTGTGGAGTCCCTGTCCCTGGGAGTGCTCAGAAAAGGGTGGATGTGGCACCTGGGGACATGGGTCAGTGGTGGCCTTGGCAGTGCTGGGTTGGACTGGCTGGTCTTAGAGGGCTTTTCCAACCTGAATGATTCTGTGATTCTAAAACATGAAGGTCTTTGGGTAAACTGAATTTTGGACTAGGAAACTGCTTTTACATCCTTTTTAGAGGCTTTATCCATTCCTTTTTTCTGTTGGCAGACCATGAATTTTTCAAAGAGGAGAAGCACTAAGAGGACAATGATCCAAGGATCCAATAATCTGCTGGGGGAGATGGACACCTTGTGGACCTGCCCTTCTTCCCCTTCTGAGCTGGTGGCACATTCTGAGCAGAACAAAGTCCACGGAAAAGAAGGGCTGAGATTTGGGAAGGGAGTCACCAGGTTAGGACACTGTGCCCCTTTTATCCCCACCCCAATGACCTCAGATTTCCTGGTGCCTCCAAATCCACCTTTGGAGGGAATGAGATGGATTCCTCAGGAGAGAAATGTAGGAGATGCTCAAATATTGAAGTGAACTGAAAGCAGAAGAGGCTCCATTCGGCTTCCACAATGTAAAGAATATAGGGCAGTTTTCAAAATAAAAGACATTAAAATAAATATCCTGTAACCCATTAATATCTGTTACAGCCCTGCTGCTTCTTAGCTGAACAACAAACACCCCATTCTCCTCAGCATCTGGGATCACAGAAACAAAGGAATTGATTCATATTGTTCAAAATTGGACTTAGGACTTATTTCTGCTGGGCCTGTAGGGAAGAGTCTCTTGACTGTACATGGAATTTCATCCAGGGGCAAACAACCCTGTCTCTGGTAAATACCCAAACGTGTGGGAATCCTGCCAGGAGATTTAAGATGTTATAGGGCTTTTTGCTTTTTTCTTTTATTTTTTAAACTTGTAAAGAGAGACATCTTAAAGTGCTCTTACTGCTGCTTTACAACAATTAAGAGAGAGGTTTTAAGAGACCACAGTTGCAGGATGTCAGCCTTGGCACTTTAAATGAAATTAATAAGTCTCCCAATTACAGGCGTCTTCCTGCACCGAAAGCAAGTGAGAGCCACTCATCATGCTGAAAGCCATTAGCAGAGACAATTAAGGGCCTTCCCCTCCCTGCACGCTGCAGCAACCTCAGGCAGGCAGGAAAACTTTGCCTTGCACCCTCGGGGGGGCTGCAGGACAATTGGGAGCTGCCCTCCCAGTTAATCTGAAATATCAGGATTAATGTCCCAACAATAGTCCACGCTCTGTGTGTCCTTACAGGTTAAGGTTCCACTTCAGCCTGAAATCTCCCTTCTATCACCTTAAGGGTTCAGAGCAGGGAAATGAGTTTGGGGGCTCACAGGGCTGTGAAATTACCTAAAATCTGGTTTTCAGTCAGTCTTTCACGTGGAGGGAAATGGAGTTTCCCTAAAATCAGAAATTTTAATCTTTTAGTGCTGTCTCTGACTTGGTACCATGCTGGAATAGCAGCAAATGCATTAATGACTCAGGTGGCATCACTGCCCACCACCCCTGGCATGCTGTGGGTTAAAGTGCTCGTTAAATACACAATTCCAACACCATGGGCTTGACAGTGACACTTCAGGAGCAAAGGTGTTTTGGTCCCTGTGTTGTTCACACACGTGCAAGTGAAATAAAAGCAGCACTTCACATCATAAAATATTACCACAAGAGTTTTGGCACTATTTCTTCTTCCAAAAAGGTAACACATTTTTAATCCACACCCTGTATTTGGACAGTGGGATTCCAGCAGGGTTATTGAGTTCTGAAGGTGTGGCTTTTCTCTCATGGAGCACTTCAGCCTAAACCTCAAATCAGAGAATCCCAGAATGGTTTGGGCTGGAAGGGACCTTAAATTTCACATCTTTCCACCCCCTGCCATGGGCAGGGACACCTTCCACCAGCCCAGGTTGCTCCAAGCCCCATCCAACCTGGCCTTGGACACTTCCAGGGGTCCAGGGGCAGCCACAGCTTCTCTGCCCAACCTGTGCCAGGGCCTGCCCACCCTCCTAGGGAAGAACGAGATTAAAATTAGCATGAGATGCAAAATGCTCAGATTCCTGGTTGTGTGAGACTTGCTCAGCCCCACTGACCCAAGGGAGACCTGGGAAGCTGAATTGGGAAAAAAAGATGTTCATTCTGCCCAGCTGGGAAATCTTTGCACTCAGCAGCAGCAGTGTAAATGTGGCATTTCCTCCAGGAAATGATGCCATCCACCATTGCAGGGGTTCTGCACAGGCACTGCAGCCTGGGATTGCCAGGGGGATATTTCAATGAGTGCCAGGAAGTGGGAAGGCAGAGGGAGGGATTGCAGGTGAAATACCCATTCCATGATCTCCACTCAGGGATTGTCCAATAGCCATGACTTGTGGCCTAAGATTGCAAGATTTTAACGTAACAGTGTCAGGCTTTCTTCATGTGGGGATTATGTGTTCCCATCTCCTGGCTGGAGGAAACACAGAGCTGCCTGAGGTGCTCCTGGAGCCCTGCAGGGTCTGTGGTTTGGGGATGCCAGCCCGGCTGGCACCTCCACTGAGAGGATTTACTGTGGGCAGAGCTGCCCATGGGGACTGGGGCAGCTCCACTGCAGACATCCTGCTGGGTGGGGAACTTCCATCCTCAGTCCCACATGGCTGGGTGTCCTGGGCAGTTCCACAATCAGTCCCATGAGGCTGGGGGATAACAGTGAGTTCCATCCATTCCCAATCCCACATGGTTGGGTGTGGTGGGATGTTCCATCCTCAGTCCCACATGGTTGGGTACCCTGGGCAGTTCCATCCCCAATCCCACATGGTTGGGTGTCCTGGGCAGTTCCATCCCCAATCCCACATGGCTGGGTGTGGTGGGATGTTCCATCCTCAGTCCCACATGGCTGGGTGTCCTGGGGAGTTCCATCCCCAATCCCACATGGCTGGGTGTGGTGGGATGTTCCATCCTCAATCCCACATGGTTGAGTATCCTAGGAAGTTCCATCCTCAATCCCACATGGCTGGGTGTCCTGGGGAGTTTCATCCTCAGTCCCAAATGGCTGGGTGTCGTGGGGAGTTCCATCCTCAATCCCATGAGACTGGGTGTCCTGGGAAGTTCCATCCTCAATCCCACATGGCTGGGTATCCTAGGAAGTTCCATCCCCAATCCCACATGGCTGGGTGTCCTGGGCAGTTCTATAATCAGTCCCATGAGGCTGGGGGATCATAGTGAGTTCCATCCATTCCCAATCCCACATGGCTGGGTGTCCTGGGGAGTTCCATCCCAAATTCTATGAGACTGGGTGTCCTGAGGAGTTCCATCCTCTATCCCATGAGACTGGGTGTCCTGGGAAGTTCCATCCTCAGCCCACATGGCTGGGTATCCTGGGCAGTTTCATTCCCAATCCCACATGGCTGGGTGTGGTGGGATGTTCCATCCCCAATCCCACATGGTTGGGGGCCATGGTTTCACCCCAGCCAGCTCCCAAGCCCCTCCAGCCCCTCCCTGACTCCCCCAGCAGCAGGATCAGGGAGAGGATTGGAAGGGTAAAATGGAGAAAACTCATGGGCTGAGACAAAGACAGAGGAAGCAAAAGCCACAGACACACAAGGAAAGCAAAGCAAGGAATTCCTTCCCTGATTCCCACGGCTGGGCAGGTGTTCAGCATCTCCAGGAGAGCAGGGCCCCACCCCATGGAATGGGACTTGGGAAGACAAACAGCATCACTTCAAACGTCCCACCCTTCCTCCTCCTAACATCCCTTTCAATAAGGAGGATGTCACATGGTCTGGAATATCCCTTGGGGCAGTTGGGGTCACCTGTCCTGGCTGTGTCCCCTCCCAACGCCCTCCCCAGTGTGGCAACAGGGAAAGCAGGAAAGGCCTTGGCTCTGCAAGATCAGCAGGATCCCTGGGCTGAAGTTGGGCAGGGCTGATGAACGGGCAGGGGGTGGAATGGAACTGGTTTTGGGTGGTGGGCACTGCCCAGGATCCCCAGGGCAGTGGGCACGGCCCCAAGGCTGCCAGAGCTCCAGGAGGGGTTGGATGATGCTCTGGGGCAGAGAGGGGGATTGTTGGGGTGTCTGTGCAGGGCC
>JAWWEW010000323.1:0-13866 GCA_035583185.1 Anabacerthia variegaticeps | reverse complement strand
CAGCCTCACCTGGGGCACGGCATCACCTGGGGTATGGCATCACCTAGGGCACAGCATCACCTGGGGCACAGCATCACCTGGGGTATGGCATCACCTAGGGCACAGCATCACCTGGGGCACAGCCTCACCTGGGGCACAGCCACAGGGCTGTCCGGCCACATGCCATCATGGGAGATGGGGGGATGCACCATGGATGTCGGGAGAAATCTTTCCCTGGGAGGGGGGCAGGCCCTGCACAGGGTGCCCAGGGAAGATTTTGGTGCCCCATCCCTGGAAGGGTCCAAGGCCAGGTTGGACGGGGCTTGGATCCACCTGGGATAGGGGAAGGTGTCCCCAAAAGGGTTGGAACTGGATGGGCTTGAATGTCCATTCCCACCCAAATCATCCCGTGCGTCTGGGTGCAACAGACACGTAACTCACCATACTGAGACAACAATTACAAACCCCTTTCCTGTTCCCCAGGCCAAAGAGTTTGGGGGCATATTTTGGATCTTTTGGACTTCATTAAGTTATTACTCTGAGAATGATCTTCCCTGCAGGGAAAGGGTCTTCTGACCCAGCAATTTACGCCCACAGGTAATTTAAGAATTAAACGTTACAAACTGGTTGTATTTACAAATTTGGTGGCTGAACTGTGAGGAAAAAAGCAGTTTAATGACCCAAAGTAGGAAAACAATCAGCCCTCCAATCCAAAGGGTTTAGCCAGCAGCTGCTCACCTCTCCACTGGTTCTGAGACAAAAAGGATGGGGGTGTCTGGCAGCACAAGTTGGTGGAAGCTGTTCCTCATGGAGTGTTTGGCCAGCAAGGACATCTGTAGGATGGATCAGTTGGTCTGCTGGGAACAGACAGGAGAAGGAATAAGGGCTAAACATGAGAAATGGAGGAGAGGAGAGGACAGGACAGGACAGGACAGGACAGGAGAGACCATAACATAAAAGCATAAGAGCACACAGGACAATAAACAATCTTCTTGCCCCAGCAAGAGCTCCTCTTGCACATTTTCTATGTGTAATTCCTCTCTTCTTTTGAAAAAATGATCCCTTTCTGGCCTAAACTCACTGCTGCCAACTGCTCCCTCCCTAAGCAGACGTGAGAAGTGCTGGGTTAGGAGGGAGTTTGGGCCATTTTCCTCTCTGCCCACCTCATCCTCCACTCCTTGGGTAAAACCAGCATGGTTGGATCCAACAGGTGTGCTGTCCCTCTGGGAATAACACCGAGAAGGCATTCAGGGCAGCAGTGCACAGACATATTCTCATCCCCCACGCTCTGGGGCAGTGGGAGTTCAGACTCACCTCCTGCTGTTACTTTAAAAAATAAAGGCATTTTACAGCCAGCAGTTCAGGAAGATCCACCTTTTCCATGTCACAGCAGTGTTGGCTCCCAGGGGCTCCAAAACGTGAAGACAAGGAGGTGAAGTGGACACTTGTGGAGCTCGGTGCAGACACTGCCCTGCCCCAAGCACCAAAGAGGTCTGGCCATGGCCATGCCAGGGGGCACAGGTGAAGATGGGACTGTCAGCCTGGTGTCAAGAAACTTGGCAAATACTCTGTTCCCTTCAGGGACCATTTCATTGCAAAGGAGGGGAAATTGGCCATTCTTCAGTCCTACCTATTCCAGCTCCACTCCTGGTGAAGGAAGCCCCTCCCAGCTGGAAGGGGTGCCCACACCCTGCATTTCTCAGTGGTGGTACTTGGGGTTGAAACACCCTTTTTGTTTCTTTTGCCCATCTTGGTCCAGAACTCTACATTTTTAGTGCTCCAGGAGCATCCTGGGATGTAGAGTTGTGAGAAAAACAGCAGCAGAGCCTGGTCTTCCCAGTCTGACAGACATGGAGGTTCTTCCAGGACATCACCTCTTTGAAGATGGACATCCACTCATCTTTGTTGTTCTTGTCAGTGACAGTGAAAGAAAGAAGGACAGAAAATCCACCTCTCCCTAAAGCACAGGTGAGGACTTCACCCATGTGTGGGCAGAGCCAAGGCGTGGGCAGCAACCAACAAAAGCTGGACTCAGTCTTGGAGGTCTTTTCCAATCTTAATGATTCTGTGATTGTTCCTGTGGACCTCGTGGTGCTTCCTGGGAAATCCCATTGGGCGTCAGGCATCGTGGTCAGCCCCGTGCAGTGAACAAGAGCCCTTGACTTGATGCAGAGGTGGTTTATTTCTTTAAAAGGTGATGGGTCACCTCATGTGGAGTCAAAGAGCTGGAGGTGGTTTCTCATTCCAGGGAGGGAAAATTGTGAATAGAAGCATCAAATCCCTTTGTCAGATGGATGGGCTCCTTCTCCAAACAAACCAAACATGGAAATAAACCTCCCAGAAGTGCCACTGCATCTCCAAAACAAACAGATTTTAAATAGCAGTTTGCATTTATCAGGTGCTCCGTGGATATTTCCTCCTGCAATCATCTTGCCCCTTGCCTAAATGAGCTGCTGCCAGCAGAAGGTGAGGGGAGTGGCAGCAGAGGAGCAGGAGTGTCCGTGACCTCTTTCAGCTGGTGTTACCTCGGTGCTGCAGTGAGGACCAGGAGCCTCAGCCCCAGAGTCCTCAGCACAGGGGTGTGGAGTGTTCTCCAGAGCTCCGCTGGTGATGGGGGACAGCCCCTCCAAGATCTGCATCTCCTCTGGGAGGAGGAGGTGTCTGTTCCTCATCCCATGGGCAGGAACAAGCTCCTCATCCCTGAGCACTCCCCGCACCGGCAGCAGAGCAGGCATTCCCAGGGAGGCAGGATGCCAAATACCAGAGGCGAACGCTCCATCTGTTGCTGTGGGTGGTCCAGTCGCCTCCTCTTCATCTCCACAAGTTTGGTGGTGCAGCCGAGAGCTCTCCACTGATTTCTTTGGCAGCTGCCTCTCCTTCCCCCCGTGCAGGATCCCTTTCTTTTCCCAGGACACACGAAGTGGAACAGCAGTGCCATGAGCCTGACCAGGCACTGGGAAAGTCCTCATGATCTGCTGCTGGGAGTGACAAACACGTGATTGTGGCTGGATGTGAAAAGGCTGGATCTCTCATTGTCTCCCAGTCTTCCCTGGGCATCCCAATTTGCTCTGTATCCATCTGCCTTTTCTTGGGAAGGTACAGAAGCCGTGACAAGGCAAAGCCCTCCCCGCACGGTCTGCAGTCACTGGAACCTTCCTCAAGCTCCTGGCTCGAGCTGATGTAATTAATCCAGGGCTCGTCACTGCCGCTCCCCTAACGATGCTCCTTCATCAGGACCTGCCGATATCGCCCAGAGTGAAGACTTCTGGTTCCTCCAGGTTTTTAACACCTGACAGCATCTCAAATATCTGTTGCAATGAACCAGGTGTTGTAGAAAACTATTCAGGGCTGGGCTGAAGTGCTGCAGCCATGGCCCAGCAGCGTGGTGGGGACTATAACAACAAATCCACAGCCATCCCTCAGTACACTGATTTTATGGGCCATTTTAACAAAAGCATTTGTATTATTTATGCTAACTTTTGCATATCCACCAGATTATTATTAAATGTGACAGTGGGAGAGAGGAGCAGAAGAGACTGAAGCTCCAGGTGCTGTTCCACCTCTTGCTGCCGTGACCTCGGAGAGGGCAGGGACACCAGCAGCTCATCTTTCCTCTCAGGGCACAAGTCTGTGAGCTGCCCCATCAGTGTGGAAAATTCTAGAGCAGGAAACCCTTAAAAGATTGGATCCCAGGGATCTTGATCAGACAGCCTTGAGGTTAGAAAAGTTTCCTCTGTAGGTGATCTCTTGATCTTCCATTTGGTAGAGGATTACCAAGACTGGCACTTGGAAGATCACCAGGTATGACAGTATTAGACTAAAACACACTGATGGTTTCTGGGTGAAATATTTGGATACAGAGGCCACCATCAAGTTATAAAATCAGTTCTGCTGTTGATCATCTCAAAGGAGAAGAAAACAATCCCTCGAGAATTCTTGGGTGCACTGCCACCAACAGAAAGGTGGACATTGCTCTCTCCATAACCACAGTGGTGGCTGATGCAACAACTAGAAAAACTCCTTCAAGACAAAAAGGGGTCACCAGACTGTAATAAGTTTCCTGGAATGATCCTTCCGGAAAGGCAGTCTGCACAATTAGTGCTATTTCATATCAATCACACAAAATCAGGCAAATCCAGGCTGGTGGAGAACACAGGAAACAGGATAAAATGTCCATGTTTTCACGTAATAAAATAATTGAATGTCCCAGCCAGGAGGGCTTCGGGGGCTGCTGCACAGACATGTCCAGGGGGATCAGTAATGTTATCCAGCGCTTTCACAGGGGACAACTACACCAAGTTGGTCCAAGCCCCATCCAACCTGGCCTTGAATACTTTCAGGGATGGGGCAGCCACCACCACAATCCAAGAGGATCATTGTCTTCCCAGCATCACAAGAGGCCATAAGCATCATCCCTCACCCATTTCTGTTGTGGCAGCAGCCAGCTGGATGGTCCCTGTGCCAGTTGTGTCCCCGTGCTGGTCCCGGACATTCTGGCACAGTCATGGTCGTTTTTGGGTCACTGATGGGACAAGCAGGTCCCTCCAGCAGTGGCTCATACATGGAGTGTCCATGCAGGTCAGTGTTACCGTGGGGACAGCACAGTGCCCTTCCCCTGGCTTTGTGACAACAAGGAAGAGGATTCCTTCCTCCAGCCACGCAGGAGGGTGAGAATTCCAATACCTTTTATCCCACTCAAACCTCAGCCATGTTGGGAGTGACTCTGCCCAGAGGAGGAGGAGGATGAGCCACTCCACAGCCCTGGTCCTGGGGGACCGTCTCTGCCCTTGGACTGCCCCTGTCACAGAGAGGAACATGAGGCAGCTCCCAAGCCAAGCAGGTGATCAGGGAATGAGGCAGAGCTGGGCTCTTCCATCTCTTCTGCCTTGGTGGCACTGGGGGTGTCCAAGCACCACCCCAGGTGGACCCTGGGGGGACCAGTGAGGCCGAGCATCGTGCCATGAGGAGGTGAGGCAGTGGTGGTGTGGGCACAGGTAATTCCTGATTTCTGTGTCTGCTCTGCCCAGGTACGAGGAGGAACCTCCGCAATGACCTGCTGGTAGCAGCTGATTCCATCACCAACACCATGTCCTCACTGGTCAAGGAGCTTCACTCAGGTAAGAGTTGATTCAGCACTGCAGGAAAAGGAGAACTGAAAGCCACAGGTTGAAGATTTGCCCTTAGATTTATTTTTTTTTGTTTTTGTTAAAACTAAAGAATAATAATAATAATATGTGATTAAGTGTCTGTGTTCTCAGTGAAAGATCATTGGCCTGAACAGTGTTGGGAATGGTCTCAATGATCTTGGAGGGCTTTTCCAGCCTCAGTGATTCCATGGTTGTGTCACTAAGAACTAGCATCTTTTGGAGAGACTTGCCATTGGTTTTATCCCTGGTTGGAGAGCAATACCCTGGGGATACAACCCTGGCACAGCTGGGGATTCATGGAGCCAACCCCTCCCTCCTGCTCCCATTGATCCAAGCATGGATCACAGCATGGAGCTACTTTTCCAGAGCATCTCCTGGGAGAGAGGCCACCTCCCAGTCCCACCTGGGGAAGGCAGAGCTCCTTAATGACACAGTCAGAAGCCGGAGCAGATTTTTGGAGTGAGTGTCCCCAGATTTCTGCTCTGTCCTGCAATGCTTGGGGAGCAGGTGAGACCTTTTGCCATGAATCCTTGTCAGACACTGTAATCACATATATAAAATGTATATGAGGCCAGTTTCACCCCTTGTTATTGAACAATGTTGTGGGAAACAGATAATTATTCCTTCTGTGCCTCTTCCCTGGGCCAGGGGAGCTGAACACCCCAGTGGGGCCAGAGCAGGTCCTGTGTCACTCAAGGATGTGTCCTGTGGCCCTTGAGCCTTGTCAGTAATGGGGGGTCTGACCATTTAGTGCTCCAGCAGCCTGTTTTCAGGAGGAATTTCATGCTGGAAAGGGTGGTCAGGCCTTGGCAGGGGCTGCCCAGGGAGGGTTGGAGTGCCCAGCCCTGGAGGTGCCCAAGGCAGGCCTGGCCGTGGCACTCAGAGCTCTGGGCTGGGGGACAAGGTGGGCATCGGGCACAGGGTGGGCTGAATGATCCAGGAGGTCTTTTCCAATGTAAATGTTCCTGTGATTCGGTTTCTGGGCTGCCTTTTCTGGTAAGGAAGAAGGAAGGTGTTGTGTGTCCAGACTAACCCTCACAGACCCTGTTCCACCTCCCCCGGCCCCGTGCTGGACCCTCACTTTTGTCACACAATCCCCCCATAAACTCCTCACCCTCCGTGACAGACCCCACGAGGCTCTGCCCGTAATGGAGCCTTCACAGTGATAAACAGGGCTGATATTTTACTGCCCAGCAGTAAATTCCCCCTCTCTGAGCCCTGTGTCCCGGCTGTGGAGGCAGCTGGGACTTAATAAAGTTGTCCATGGTTGACAGCAGCACCGCCAGTGCCGTGGCAGGGCCGCCTGTTCCTCCCATAAATCACCTCAGCTCTTCCTCCAGGGGCTGAAACAGGGAGAACAAACCTCTGCCCAAAGCAGAGTCTGCAGTCTTTGGTTTTTTGTTTTCCAGGTGTTGTACAATCATGGAATTATGGGATATCCTGAGCTGGACCCATAAGGATCATCCAGTCCAATCCCTGGCCCTGCCCAGGACACCCCAACAATCTCACCCTGTCCCTGTCCCGTTGTCCAAACATCCTGGAGCTCTGGCAGCCTTGGGGCTGTGCCCATTCCCTGGGGAGCCTGGTCAGTGCCCACCACCCTCTGGGGAAGGACCTTTCCCTGAGATCCAGCCTAACCCTGCCCTGACACAGCTCCAGCCATTCCCTGGGTGCTGTCACTGGACACCAGCCATCAGGGATGTGCAAAGCCATGTGGATCACAAGGGAGTGAGAATGGAGTGCAAATGGAATTACTGACAGGCTCCTGCTCGAGTCAGTGCAGAGACCAGGGAAGGCTCCCCTGAAAGTGTCTGAAATGGTGTCGTTTGTGTAAATTAGGAAGCGCATGAGTTATCCTCAGCTGACAGAGCCAGCGGGATTTCACACATCCTGTCCCGGAGGTGAGCTGTGGGAACAGACACCTCCCCCGGCCCAGCTCCCCCGTGCAGCCCCAGGGTGTGGGGAGGGTCTGGGAGACACCAGTGCCTGCACCTCCCACCTCCCTGTGCCTCTGGTGCCTCTGCTCCAGCCCAGGAACAGTCCCTGGGAAGGGAAGGCTGCAGTGTCACCCTGTCCTCAGGGGCTTCCTGGGATGCTCCGATCAGCCCCCACCCACCTTCTGCTGCAGTGATGGCAGGGTTAGGCTGGATCTCAGGGAAAGGTCCTTCCCCAGAGGGTGGTGGGCACTGACCAGGCTCCCCAGGGCAGTGAGAGCTGCCCCAAGGCTGCCAGAGCTCCAGGAGAGTTTGGACAATGGGACAGGGACAGGGTGGGATTGTTGGGGTGTCCTGGGCAGGGCCAGGAGCTGGACCTGATTGATGATCCTGGTGGGTCTTTCCTAACCCAGGATATTCTGTGATTCTGTGATAGAATCCTGGAGTCACAGAATTATAAAATCACAAAATTACTAAGGTTGAAGAAGATCTCCAAGACCATTGAGTCCAACTGTTCCACCAGCACTGCCAATGCCACCACTGACCCATGTCCCCAAGTGCCACACAATAACCCATACAATAATCTCATGCTCCCTGTGCTGCTAAGGGAACACTGATCCCATGTTTACTCTGAGCCTAAAAAGCCCCAGGGTGCTGGTCTTCCATGCAGGAGGCAAGTCCAAGACCCCACACTGAGCTCCAGGTCACATCTCTGGTTATTCCACATGTGTTTGGGTTTGTCCCTGATCTCCTCAGCTCCTGCATTAAGGACCCTCAGGAGCCATTGCTGAGTGGGCATGGGCTGTGTGACCCCCATGTCTTACCATCCTGATCTCAAAGCCACAAAGGACATGTTTGTAAGGTCCCCTTTGATTAGATGCATTCCAAACCCGTCCAGTTTCCAGCCGTGCCTCTCACTGGAGGGTTTCTCCTTTTCCTTGCTCTCACACCATGGGCAGGAGGCAGCAGCGACATCTTCCTCAGGATAACCATCACCTGTTTACACAGGTCTCACTGAACCAAGATAAGAGCCATCATCTGCAGAAGAATGTGACCTTCTGCTCCCACTCTGCTGTGCAAATACAGGCCTGGCCATAAACTCACTCTGCTTAGCCCCAGTTAAACAGAAGGAAGCCCCAGCTCTTACCATAAAACAAGTGAAATTCAGGAGGAATTTCTTCATGGAAAGGGTTGTCAAGCACTAGAAGGGGCTGCCCAGGGAGGTGGTGGAGTCTTCATCCCTGGAGGGATTTAAAAGCCATGTGGGTGTGGTACTTGGGGACATGGTCAGTGGTGGCCTTGGCAGTGCTGGGGCATGGTTGGACTCAGTGGTCTGAGAGGGCTTTTCCAACCCAAACAATTCCATCATTCTCTCTTTTCTCTCACCCCGCCGTCTCATGTCAGCTTTTTTCTTTTTTTTTTTCTGAAGCAGAGGAAGAAGATGAAGAAGAAACAGAGAAGCTGCAGAATGGGAAGGACCGAGGTGAGGGGACAGATGTGTCTCAGAGCTGTGAAGGGTTTTCTGCCTTGCTCCTCTGTGTGTTCACTATCTCTGTTTGGAGCCCCAGGGGGTGCTCTGAGTTCAGGTGGTGGCTCTGGGTGCAGGAGGCTCCAGGTGAAGCACATCCCACCCCATGGCACAGGTTTTCCTGCTGGCTCCAGTCACTGTCCCTCTCTCCAACATCTGCTACGGGCTGACGTCATGCCAGAGTCCCTTTGCTCTGTGTGTTCAGCTTTCGGGGATGTTTTTCTTCCAGCAAAGGTCACACACAGAAATGTGTGAGAGGAGGAGGAGCTGCTCCAGGTACTGCAGGAAATCCAGCTCAGGAGAACGGATCAGACCAAACACAAAGTGTGGGGGGGTCACCAGTGAAGTCCCCAGGTGGTGGGACATCACCTGCCCAGCCCCAGCCCATGATGACCTTGGCTGGACAAGTGTCCAGAATCCCTGTGCCAATGTCAATCCCACAGTGACCTTGACTGGACAAGTGTCCCTGTGCCAATGGTGATCCCACAATGACCTTGGCTGGACAAGTGTCCCTGTGCCAATGGCAATCCCACGGTGACCTTGGCTGGACAAGTGTCCAGAACCCCTGTGCTGATGGCAGTCCCACGCAGGCAGTGCCATCACTGTCACAGGGGGTCCCTTTCACCTCCATGTCCCTTATCTCCACACTAATCCTCCCAGACTTTATCTCTGGTGCCAGTGAATCCATGGCACATTGTACAGGAGTTATTCCAGCTGGAGGGGACTGGTGGCCTCAGGGTTTCCAGACCCCCGAGCAGGGTGGAGTGGAGGTGGAGGGGCTGCTGGGATCTGCTCCCCACCTGGTGCTCCACCAACCACCACAAAGCTCCTCATGGGCCCTCCCAGGGGCAGGACCTCGCTCAGGGCTCACTTGGCTTCTGCTTCCCATGTTCCAAACCCAAACACGAGGAACAGACTTGGCCGGGTTTGAATCAGCCCAGGCATTTGTCTCGCTTGAGCCAAACCTAATTCCAGCGTCAACAAACTGGGACTTTTTAGCCTTCCTTTGTTACACACACATTTCCCTCTGGCTGAGCTGAGGCAGCAGATCTCATATTTCTCCCAAAAAGAGCTCATTTTCCCGAGTTTTCTCATCCAGTGTCTTCTGCAAAGCGTCCAGGTGTTTGGAAATGCTCTGTTCCTTTGCCCACCACTGTTTGAACTTGGTAGGAAGGAGCGCGGGAAGCTCGGCTCTGGCTAAAGTGAGTTCCCAAAGCACGATCTCCTTGGCTCCAAGTCACAGGACCCTCTTTGCCCCAGAACATTCCTCCTCAGTGGAATATTTGAGATGCTTACCAGATGACCCGTCTGGTTTTTTCCAAACATGCATTGTGTATTGCATGGGAAATAGGGAAAGGGGGATTCTGAGGAGCTGGAATACGGTGTATGGGAGCAGAGATGTAACACAAACCACCCCGTTACTCATCGCAGCAGCACGAAGTCGGGGAGGGACGGCTGAGACGTGTGTCCAAAAGCAGAGCTGGATCCAAAAGCCTCCGTGTGGAATGTAAATATTATCTCTGCCAGGGAAAAAGGGATTTCTTAATGTCCCAGAGACAGTGAGGTAAAATCTGGCAGGGAAATCGAGGAATAATCAATATATAAGGACAGCCCTTCAGCATGGGCACCGTGGGAGCTGCTCCGGCCCCAGAGGTGAGGGGTGTCAGGGTCTGGGGGTGTGTGGGTATCTCAGGGATGGGCAGTACCAAAGCCCATGTTACCTACAGGGACCTGTGGCCAGGATGCTGCGCACACATGGAGTCTGACCCTGACTTCATCCCAGCCACAGCAGCCCCAGCTCAGCAATGCTCTCCCATCTGGAATGAACAAGAAAGGTGACTGGCAGCTCATGTATTCCCCAACTTCTGAGGACACAGACAAGGGAGATGCTGGTCCTCATGGGAACTCTGCTGTGATGGGTTCCAGAGAATCATCATGGAATGGTTTGGGTGGGAAGGGACCTTAAAGCTCATCCAGTCCCACCCCCTGCCACAGGCAGGGACACCTCCCACTAGCCCAGGTTGCTCCAAGCCCTGTCCAGCCTGGCCTTGGACACTTCCAGGGATCCAGGGGCAGCCACAGCTTCTCTGGACATTCCATCCCACCCCCTCCCCACCCTCACAGCCAAGAATTCCTTCCCAATATCCCATCCAAATTGATTCTCTCTCAGTTTAAAACCATTCCAGGGACGTCATCATCCCTGGGCTTCCTCACAAGTTTCTTCATGAAATTATTTCCTATTTCCCTGTGTCCCAATAATTAATCCCAGCACTCTCTTCCCTGCTGGAGACAATGACGTCCCCACACTTGGTACGGCTTCAGGGGGATGAAATCATCTGGGAGGACTCCAAGTTGGCTCCATGGTTTCTGGTTGGGATCACAAACTCAGCAGCATCTCCAAAGATGTCCATGAGTTCCAGGCTCAGAAGAGCACAGCTGAGAGCCGGCAAAGCTACCTCCATCCAGTCACTTTGGATGACACCCCACAGCAGTTCAGCCAGCCTTGGTGCTCCCACTGTGTTCCCCTGCCTTGGAATCTGGCATTGTGTATCCACAGGTTCACCTCTGCCAGGTGTTATTCCAGGTGGGACGCTGGCTCTGCCAGGGCTCTCCTGCCATCCCTGTTTGCAGGGTCCTGTTGTGTCTCCTCCAGGCACCATGTTCCTCTTGGTGCCCAGGGGGTGAACCCAGGACAATGTACCTGAGACTCTCCATGGCCTGGTCCCTTCCTGTATTGACCATTTAGATTTTATAACCCTCAAACCACTGGAAATGGGACTAAAGAGCTGGGATCTGCTCAAACTGCTGGGAATGCAGCTTGCTGCTCCATCAGATTTCTTAGACAGAAATATCCAATTTGAAATTAGATTTCATCACTGGCACAGGGTGCCCAGAGAAGCTGTGGCTGTCCCATCCCTGGAAGTGTCCACGGCCAGGCTGGACAGGGCTTGGAGCAACCTGGGATAGTGGAAGGTATCCCTGCCCATGGCAGGGGGTGGGATGGGATGAGCTTCAAGGTCCCTTCCTACCCAAACTATTCTGGGACTCTGTGGAGTACCCCTGACCCATGGCAGTGACAAAGGTGACACTTGGAGGGGCTGAGAACACTTGGATCAAATCAGTGTGTGGAAATAACTGGTGGGAGAGACTAAAGAAAACGGAGGCAGAGCCTTCTCTGTGATGCCAAGGGAGAAAAGAAGAGGCAATGGAAATTCTGCTTGCACATAAAAAGCACTTTATTACCCCGAGGCTGGTCAAGCACAGGTTGCTCCAAGAGGCTGTGGGGTCTCTATCCCTGGAGACCCTCAAATCTCAGGGAGAAGGTCCTGAGCAGTCTGTGGGGCTGAGCTTGCTCTGAGGGGTGGGACTGGACAATCCCACTCTGGCCATGCCAGGATTTCCAGGCTTTGAGGATCAGGAGCACTTTTCTATCTGCCTTTCAGAGGACTTGCTGTGTATCCCCAGGTGTGCAGTCCTGGGGGAGTCCCCACTGCAGCAGTAAGAGATGGGGGGTAGATTCTTCATTTTATGGGAAATAAAATGATCCATCTGCTAACTGTGCCCTTCCCTGTGTTGCAGGTTAGGAGGGCGGCCAAGGCTGGACAGCAATTCAGGTAAGGATGGATGGATTTCTCTTCCCATCTCCAGCAGCACATAGGACTGAGCTCCTGTCACCTCCTGCTCCTGTCCTTCATCTCCTGTTTCTGCACCAGGAACAGTCCCCACCTGCCCATCACACTGAAATGTTCAAAAGGATGTTTCTCATAAATCTCAGAATGATTTGGGTTGAAGGGACTTTAAAGCTTATCCAGTTCCCCCCCTGCCATGGACAGGGACACCTTCCACTATCCCAGGTTTCTCCAAGCCCTGTCCAACCTGGCCTTGGACACTTCCAGGGATTGGGCAGTTTCTCTGGGCACCCTGTGCCAGGGCCTCCCCGCCCTCCCAGCCCAGAATTCCTTCCCAATATCCTATCTAACCCTGCCCTCTGGCAGTGGGAAGACATTGCCCCGTGTTCTGTCCCTCCAGGACCTTGTCCCATGTCCCTCTCCAGATCTCTCAGAGCCCCTTTAGGCACTGGAATGGGCTCCAAGGTCTCCCCAGAGTGGGAAAACACCGATACCTTCAGTGAGAGCAGCATTATGTCCCATTTTGTTGGTGTTGCTTCTATAGCGAGAGGCTCGGACAGGAAATGGCACCCCGTGGTGATGGACACTGTCCAGACACACCAAGAATACAATCTCTACCCCCAAAGAGATGGGGCTTTAAGTTAAAACAAGGCCCAGCAGATGGATAGACAAACAGGTGGAGCTGAGAGCGGGAGGGGAGGGAGCTGGCGCCGTGTGACAAGTGTGACAATGTCTCCACGAACCTGAATGAGATCCTTATCTCCCCACCTGAAACTGCTCCTAGGAGGGCACTGCTCGGGTTTCCACACTCCTGGATGTTTGCCATAAGTCCCATCACTCCCCCTTCCCAGTGAGAAGCAGGGGGCAGGAGGGCACCTTCCTCTGGGTCCTTTTCCCTCCCACTGTAGGTTGGCTTGTTGTAGGAACCAGGCAGTAGAAAGTCTTTTATCTTTAACTGAGCCCCAGCCCCCTGTGGTCATGGGCCAGGAGAATCGGTGATGGATCCAAACCACAATTTGTGGGATAAACCCACCACCAATTCCCACCAAGTGTCCTGTGCAGGCACCTGGCAAAGAATTAAAAAGGGGATTTGCCCTTCCGCCTCCCAGCCATTTCAGCAGCGGAAGGAGAGAACCCCAGAGGGGCTCGGGAGCCTTTCTGACAGTTTTTGCATTAGAAATTCAAGTCCTGCCTCATCTGGGAAACAATCTGGTAACTGAAGAAGGAGTGAAATTACAGCGTTGGAGGGGGAGCCAGCACAGGGAGCTGGTTGGGCCGCAGTGTGTGGCTTTTCTTCACACCCCTCTACCCTGATGGCTGTGGAGAAAGGGATGGCTGTGACCCTGTCACCCCTCAGAACTGATGTGGAGATGAGGAGCTCCCGTCCCCCCCAGAGCCCAGCAGGGCCTCCAGCACCACCAAGGAGCAGCTGACAAGCACTGAATTAGAGACCACTGAGAAAATGAGAGAGGAACCACTTTCAGGCTTCTTTATCTTCCACAAAGAATGGAACAATACAAAGAAGGAAAGCAAAAACAACCCTTTAAACCATGGTGGCTTTTCCACCTGGAAGAATTTGTTGCTGGAAAGGGTGGTGAGGCCTTGGCAGGGGCTGCCCAGGGAGGGTTGGAGTGCCCAGCCCTGGAGGT
>JAWWEW010000322.1:0-13895 GCA_035583185.1 Anabacerthia variegaticeps | reverse complement strand
CCAAATTTTTGTCAAAGCCTCAGGAAACAAGGAAAACCTCCCAGATTCCTCCCCCAATTTTTGTCAAAGCCTGAAGAAACAAGGAAAAGTTCCCAGATTACTCCCCAAATTCTTGTCAAAGCCTCAGGAAACAAGGACAAGCTCCGAGATTCCTCCCCCAAATTTTTGTCAAAGCCTCAAGAAACAAGGAAAAGCTCCCAGATTCCTTCCCCTTCCCCAAATTTTGTCAAAGCCTCAGGAAACAAGGAAAAGCTCCCAGATTCCTCCCCAGAATTTTTGTCAAAGCCTCAAGAAACAAGGAAAAGCTCCCTGAGAGAAGCTAAAGGGGGTGATGCTGCTCTTTGCTTTGGCTCCAGGGTTTTCTGGGTGTTGGGGCTGCAGCTCCAGGAGTGCCCTGTCCCTTGTGTCCCTCTCCGGTGGGATCCCCGTGGTGACAGGGCTGTGAGGGACCAGGAGGAGCTTTGGGATGAGATGCTCCAGGTGCCTCCCCCCTGGTGCTTCTGCTCAGCCCGAGCTGAATCCAGGGCAGGGCTGGAAAGGGAAGGATTGCACCAGCTTTGTAACAAATGTCTCTGGCAGGGACCAGTGGCTTTATTAACTCCATTTGTCTTCCAAAGCCACACAAATAGTGCCCATAAATCACGGAATGGGCAGCATTAAGGGGCAGAGCTCGTGGGCACAGCCTGACCCTGCTCCACAGGGTGCAGCCAGCACAGCCCAGCTTGGCAAGGTGGGCAAACCAGGCTTGTCCCCAGGAGTGAGGTGGCAAAAATTGGTGATTTACTGAGAAAAAACTCTCTTCTCCAGGCTGTGTCCCACCACACTGTGCTGCTCTCCCCAGCCACGGAAACTGCCCTGTGTTTGTTTTAATAGAACAGTCTTGTTTTATTGATTCCAACCCCTTGAGGAATGAGAAGGAAGAGCAAAGGAGTGACAGCACCCCGAGGAGCTGCTGCTCCCTGTGCTCCTGTGTCACTTCGCTCCCCTCCACGGGGGGAAAACTCATCCCCCAGCTCCCAAAATGAGCAACCCAGCGTGGTGTGTGCTCTCCTGGGACATCCAGCACACGGATCCAGCTGCTTCCCCCCCAAGAGGAGCTGCTTTCCCAGCTCAGTCCCCAGGAGAGAAGCAATCCATCCCAGGTAGAGGATTCAAAAGCTCAGAGCCCGGGGCCAGCAGTGCTAGAAAATGAGAAATGGGTTGTTTCAACTTTATTACTACAATTTGTTCCCTTTCAACTCCCATCTTACAGAGATTTGATAATGGATTGACAGTTTATATTTAATATCCCTACATCGTGTGGAGGGAATGGTTTTGGTTTTCTGATAATAGCCCGGAGCAAGGTGGGAGGTCTGAGGGTTGCTTTGGGAAATCCAAGTTCTCTGGGAATGGGAATGGGAGTGCAAACACCAGCATTTCCCAGGGAATGTGCACTTTTCCATCCTCACCTTCCAGAGCATCCATTTTCTGGAAAATATCAGGGCACTCTCCCTTGTTTCAGTGTGGGGTAGGGGAATAATATGAAATATCCGAATTTCATGGAATTATGGAACGGTTTGGGTGGGAAGTGAACCTAAAGACCATCTACTTCCAACCTCCCTGCCATGGACGGAGAACCTTCCAGCAGACCAGGCTGCTCCGAGCCTCCAGACACCCAGCAATTCTGCTCCTGGTGGATGTGTGCTGGTTATTTAGTGCTGCTTTCCAGGTGATGGATAATGGGAATGTCTTGGAGCTGGCACAGGGCTCCCAACTCTGCGTGAGCAGCCTCTGTGGGACCCGGGGACAGGAGTGAGGGGAGGGAAACAGAGCACTGCCCTTATCTCTCTATTTATCTGCCTGCTTCTCTGGCCAAGGGAAGCCTGATTTAGGTGGCGAGGTTCCACCTTTTTAGATCTGGATGAATGAGACTTCAAGGGAGGATTTTATTTCATCTGTATTTCTTTTATTACTTCACCATATCATACCCCTGTCCTTCCACAGCATTAATCATTCCCGTTCCTCCTCCAAGATCACTCGTTTTTCTAATTCCCTGATGTCTTTTTTCGGCTGCAGAGCCGAGCACAGTGACTGTAATGCAGATCCAGGGACTTGGTTTTCCCTGCTCAGCTCTGCCTACTCCTGCCTTTGGTTACAAACACCTTTTACTCCTCCCTTTGGTTACAAAAACCTTTTAATCCTGCCTGTGGTCCCCAGTTCCTGGTGCTGAGCAGATGGATTTTCAGCAGCTTTTTCCAGTGGGGGGGGGGGGTGTGGAGTGCTCTGGGGACACTTCAGGGTCCTGCTGGATCCCTGTTGGATCCCTACCCATGGCAAGGGCAATGGGGGTGTGATCCCCATCCCTTTGGAGTTTCATTCCTTGGTTCAGGCACTTTTGGAGCTCGAGCTCAGCTTTGGCAGGTCAGAGGGACCGTGAGCCTGGGGGTGACATCCCAGGACAAGAGCCTGGAGGGACAGGACAAGGGGGAATGGCTTCAAACTGAGAGTAGGTTTAGATGGGATATTGGGGAGGAAATTCCTCCCTGGGAGGGTGAGCAGGCCCTGCAATGGATTTCCCAGAGGAGCTGTGGTTGCCCCATCCCTGGAAGTGTCCAAAGCCAGGTTGGAGCAACCTGGGCTAGTGGAAGGTGTCCCTGCCCAGGGCAAGGGTGGAATGAGATGAGATTTAAGGTGCTTTCCAACCCAAACCATTCCATGATTCTATTCCATGACAGCACAATCCTTGTGCCAGTGGAAGCATCAAACATCCCAGATAACTCACGTTGTTCCACCTCAGTCAGTGAATCCCCCCCAGGCACAGCCAGCTCAGGTATCTCCCTGTGCCTCTGAGTCCCAGGGATTGTTTCTTCTTTATATTTCTCTTGCAAAGTGCATGAAAAGCACTATTTTATGTGAAAACAAAGGCCCTCCCAGCAGGTTTGGCTGATGTGGGGAAGGGATGCTGTGAGCCCTGCAGGGATGGCTCTGCCAAGAGGATCACACAGATTGGTTGCTTTGGGAATCCTGAGCACCGACAAAGGGGGTTGTTTTACATTTGTTTTTATCACCACCCATTCAGCCCAGAGCTGAAGATCCCCTGGGTGAAGGTGCATCCCTGAAAGCTCCAGCTCTTTGCCCCCTAATTAGAGTTCAAGGCAGTGATCCAGCTCTGAGCCTTCCAAAAAGCCTCCTCGACATCCCATCTCTAAGCCTGGAACTAAAACCTTCCTCCCCCAAGAACTGTTCCCTCCAACACACAAAAAAGGGGACACAAAGATGTCCCTTGTGCATCAGAGAGATGCTGAAACACCTCTTTAACAGAGTTTCCTCCCCCACCCTCCTCATCCTCACCTTGCTTCGCTCTCCTTGTCCCATCAACTCCCAGCCCTGAGCTGGGCTGTTTTCCCTCCCAGCCAAGCCTTTCCCATTTGGAATTATTCCCTTGGGAGATGTTTTTGTGCCTTGAGAAGGTGACAGACCCTCAGTGGGAGGCAGCCACCCCTCGCCCTGTGCCCTCAGGATGCCTCTGGCTCCCCGTGGCTCCTTCAGCCTCTCAGCTGCCTCTGAGCTTGTGTGCCCTGTCATTTGGCTTCGAGCAATCAGCCTGGAAAAAACATCTTTCCACAGAGATCTTTGCAGAATGGGGGAAGAAAAAAAAAAGAATATGTTGAGTGGGTGGATTCAGGGGGAAATAAAGGGGTTTATTCTCAGTGCCAGTTAATGAAATTAGAAAATGGAGAAGAGCTTGGCTAATATCATACAGGGAAAGATAAAATACATCTTAAAAAACTCACAATGCTGCAGCTCTTTCGAAATGTCAAAATATTACATTTTTTTGGATGATAAAGATGGAAGAAATAGCTGGGTTTCAATTTCAAGTGCCACATCATATCTCTTCCCCTCTATAATTTTTATTAAAATGTGAATGTTCCAGGAAGTCATTATGTCGTCTTTATTATGTTTGCAGAGGAAATAAAAAGTTTATTTGAGGAAAGTGCGTAGAAACAAGGTCTGTGTGTGTCATCCTTCAGGGGGAGCGGGAGGGGTGACAGCTCTGCTGCCACCCTGGCACCCCGTGGCACCTTGGCCACCGTGCTGGGGGGTTTGTGGCCACCACATGATTTTAATTCTATATATCCAATGTGAATCCATGTATTTTCCCCGGGTATATTCCTTTATCCAGTGTATCCAACCCCCCTCCACCAGCAGAGTCCCCTCTCCCTCCCTTTAACACCAATTCCCTGCTTCCCCTGTGTGATCACACTCCACTTTTCCCCCTGGATTTCTCGGAGGAGAAGCACAAAAGAGAACGAAAGGCACTGTGATTTTAATTTTAAATTGCATTTCCATATTCCTCTTTTTCTCTGCCTGCACTTGTATTATTTTTTTTTTTAAATGCGTTTGGATCAATTTGTGGATGTCCCTTGGATTTGATGGGGGGAGATTTATGGGGTTTTTTTGCCAGCAGAAAAAAAACAACAAGGTTTTCAACTCGGGGTTGTTGACTTGAGGTGTTGGGATGCTCCTTGTGCTGATGAAAAGGATCCTCCCCCACCCAACCAGGTTCCTCTGTGTCCAGATCTGCCTTTTCCATCTCCCTCCCCTTGATGGACATGCCAAGACCCACAGGTCTCCTGACAAAGGGGCTCTGGCACTCTCAAGCTTTCAGCAGCCCTGGCTGGAAGACACAACCTGCCACGCTGCTGTGAGAAGCTGTGTCCATCTCAGCTCTTTATTGCAGGCAGGGTGATGAATTGACTCAAACCCCCCGGGAATGGGGAGTTTTCCTCCACATCAAGCTCTCCACAGAGGTCTTTTGTGCCAAAGGCACCCTATTAAGCTCAATTCGGGGGCAGCAGAGGAGATTGAAGGCTGGGGGAGCTCGGCCCGTGGGTGCCTGATGCTCTTTTGAGGCTTGAAAGGCGACGAGTCGATAAATGTCACGGACATTTAGCAGAGATTCATAAAGCCTGAGAGGACGTGGGTGGATTTCCAGCCCCTCGGACTCCAATGACACTCATTTCAATCCTCTTGGGGCACCAGAGCAGAGGGCAAATATCAACCTCCCATCAGAGCCACTCGTGTGCAATTAAAGCAGCCCCTGAACCCTGAGAGACTCCAATTACTGCAGCCACTCTGTGCATCTGCCAGCTTGGATTGAAGGGCCAGGGAGATCCTGCCGTGGGGAGAGGGATGAGCAGACCCAGCCCACAAGTGTCCTCTTGCAGAGCTCAGCTCTGTGGGATGAAGCTCCGACCCCAGAGGAAGGGCTGGAAATAAAATCCAGGCTGCAGAGCCCAGGGAATGGGTGGGGAGGTGGGAGAGAATGAGGGGAGGCTGAGCTGGTCTGAGTGCCTGGATAAGCATGGAATGGGTTGGGTTGGAAGGGGCATTAAAGCTCAGCTGGTCTGAGTGCCTGGATAAGCATGGAATGGGTTGGGTTGGAAGGGGCATCAAAGCTCATCTCATTCCACCCCCTGCCATGGGCAGGGACACCTCCCACTAGCCCGGGTTGCTCCAACCTGGCCTTGGACACTTCCAGGGATGGGGCAGCCACAGCTCCTCTGGGAAATCCATTGCAGGGCCTGCCCATCCTCCCAGGGAGGAATTCCTCCCCAATATCCCATTCCCTCTGGCAGTGGGAAGCCATTCCCCCTTGTCCTGTCCCTCCATCCCTGGTCCAAAGTTCCTCTCCAGCTTCTTGGAGCCCCTTCGGGCAGTGGAAGGTGCTCCGTGATCTCCCTGGAGCTTCCCTTCTCCAGGCTGGACAATTGAATTCCCAAATATTGTGTTCTCTGTGTGAATCGTGTCCTTGAGACTGGGGTGGGCTCATGCCTGGTACACAAGTGGGCTGGGGGGCTCCAAAAAGGGATGGAAAACACCCTCCAGGAGAACAGGAAGAGTCATGGAATGAAGATTCCATGGTATGGGCAGCCCAGACCAAGCATGGATCCCCCTTGGTCTCTTCTGATGGCAATAAAACCCTGCTGTGACAGTGTTTGTGGGCGTGGGCCGTGGTAACTCGAAGGGACAGCTCTGCGCTCCCAAACCACTGGGGCAAGTGCCAAGTCTGCTCCCTGCAATATTAGCTTTTAAATTTAATAGCATTTAGAAATCACTCATGTGTTTCCATGAGATTTACTCGCACTACTAGAAGCCTGGAGGGATTTTTTTTTATTTTATTTTATTTTTTTAATTCAAAGCATTGTCATAAAAGCTTTTGGAAGAAGAGGGTGAAACAGCGACATTTTAATTCCTTTTTTTTTTTTTTTCGGTTGTTCCTAAATAAAAGTCTTTAAACTGGATCATTTTGGAGCAAACTTCCTGATATACATTAAAGGAACAGAGGCACAGCTGGAGAAGTGACAGGATAAATATTGTGTTATGCATTCACATCAATCTCCTTTTAATAATTCCTGGATTTATCGGCTGCAAAGAGAAGAATGTTCTCTGTGCCCCTGACACTGACACAACCTGTGCTCGCCCTGAAGGTCTCTGGAGCCAGAGCTGTTCCCAGCCCCACAGAGGAGGGAAATTAGTCCTAATTAACTTTTCTCTGGCACCTCCAGGGAGCAGGAAGAGTGTGGAGGGAGGGAGCACTGGCCTTGTTTTACAGGAGGGGAAGGTGAGGCAGCAGGGCTGGGTAAGGTGGTCTCAAATTAAAGGTGTTTATAACCTTATAATTTTATCTAATCTATAATCTTATCATCTATAATATTTGTCCCTGGAAGTGCTCAAGGCCAGGTTGCACAGGGTCTGCCAGCCTGGGAGAGGTTGGTGTCTCTGCCTCCTCCAAAATCTTTCTTTAATCTGGGAGCCTGTTGGGTCTGGCTGGACACAGTCGGTGGCTGGGCTGGAGCCCAGCAAGGACAGAGCTCCCTGACCCTGCTGGGAAATCCTTTGGGTTTAGGATGCTTTTAACCCCATCCCAGGAAGTGTCCAAGGCCAGGTTGGATGGGGTTTGCAGCAATCTGGGCTGGTGGAAGTTGTCCCTGCCTTTGGGACAAGATGAGCTTTCAGATCCCTCCCAACCCAAACCATTCCCTAATTCTACGATTCCATAAAACAGGAAAGTCCTGAGGCTCACTGCAAATATAGTCAGGTTTCTCCTGATGTGCCATGAGCCTTTATCCCTCTGCAACCCTCCCTCTCCCCCAGCTCCCCCTCCCCACCTCACTGCTGATCAGCTGAGCTGCCATTCCAGTGAGGAATCACCCTGAGCACGGGGTAGTTTAAATCTTTAATAGACATATTACCTTGCATTAAGGCTTCATCATCTCCCTCCCTGTGTAAGCGCAAAGAGAGCATCCATCACAATTAGTGCAACATCCCAAAAGGCATAAAAAAGATGGGCATGAGTGCTGGAGGGAGGAAGGAAGAGCTGTGGGGCTCTGGGATGGCTCCAGGGCAAATTCCCTTCCCTGGAAAACCCCATTCCCTGGAAAACCCCCTGCTCTGGCAGTGCTGCCCCAGTGGGTCCCAGATATGAGATATTTCACATGTGTGGGTCCTGTGGTGTTCCCCACCCTCACAACCCCTCATGTGTCTTCCACAAAGCCCTCGAGTTCTGCTCTGCTGTGAGGATCTCAGCTTTCCTTAAATGATAATAATAATAATAATAATCATCATCATCATAAAAAATAACAGTGAATTTCCAGCCGTTGTGATCTCCATTAAAAGCCAGAAATACGACCTGTGTCTCCTCAACCAGGAGGCAAAGCAAATGCAAATCACAGTTTATAATTGTTAGAAAAAGTCTCGCATCTTTATGGCCAAATTTATTGGGTTTTGGGGGGGAAGAGAGGCTGGAGAGGAGGCTGATTCCTGCTCCTACCCATTCCTCTTTGCATCCCTCGTGGCTCCAAGCTGGATTTGTTGCTGTGTCCTGGATGCAGGAAGGACCCATCTGACCCCCTGAGCACCCTCAGCTCTAACCCCAACCCATCCCTGCTACAGGAGGTGAGAGCAGGGCGGGGGTTCTGCTGATTTCTGCAAGGTCTGACTTCTCAAGGGCTGCCTAAGCAGGAAAAGCTAAAAAAACCCTAATAAACACAACCCCTAATAACCACAACCACTAATTACCACTACCCTTATTAAGCAAAACCCTAGTTACCACTGCCTCTAATTACCTCTACCGCAATATAAGCATTACCCCTAATAACCACAATGCCTAATTACCACTACAGCTAATAGATACCATCCCTAATAACCACTACCTCAATAACCACTACTGCTAATCCCACAACTCCTGATAACCACTGCCCTTAAATTCCACTACCCCCAATAACCACTATCCATGATTACCTCTACCACTAATAATCACTCCCACTAATTAACACGACAACATAGTACCACTACCCCTAACACTAACCATAAACCTCACCCTAACCCTAAACCCAATAACCCCTGCCCTCGAACGACAGGGATTTTCTCCAAGAAGAAAGTCCACAGCCTTTGGCTCTCAGGTACAAAAGATGTGCCTTCCTTGGCCCTCCAAAAGCAGCCACAGATTCCTGTCCTGGCCCTTTTGCTCTGGGAGGAATAACCCTAAACCTAACCCTCATTTTCACAACCCCTAATTATCACTACCCCTAATAACCACCACCCATAATCACCACTACCAGAAATTACCAATACCCCCAAGACAAACCTTAACCCTAACCCTGTCCCTGCCAAAGATATCACATTTCTGTATTTTTATCCCTGCTTTATTCTGCTGATGCTTCTCCCCTGATGGTAGGGGGTGTGTGCTGGTGGCAGAGCAGCCTCTGGGAGGCAGCGCCAAGCCCTGGATCCCGGGCAGGAATGTGGGATGGGGAGGAGCAGCTAAAGAGAGCAGAACTTCAAGGAAGCTTTTCCCAGCACAGAGGAGTGGACTTGTAAGAGAAATAAAAACCCCTGAGGTGCTTAGGAAAGAAAGGACACCTGGGAAATGGGGGTGAAATGGGCACTGCTCCATCCTCAGCCTCCCTGGCTCCATCCTCAGCCTCTCTTCCTCCATCCTCAGCCTCCCTTTCTCCATCCTCATCCTCCCTGGCTCTATCCTCTGCCTCCCTGGCTCCTTCAGCCTCCCTTGCTGCTTCTTCGGCCTCTCTGGCTCCATCCCCTGCCTCCCTTTGTCCATCCTCAGCCTCCCTGGCTCCATCCTCAGCCTTCCTGGCTCCTTCTCCATCCTCAGCCTCCCTGGCTCCTTCTTCAGCCTCCCTGGCACCATCCTCAGCCTCCCTAGCTCCTTCTTCAGCCTTCCTCACCCCATCCTCAGCCTCCCTGGCTCCATCCTCAGCCTCTCTTTCTCCATCCTCATCCTCCCTTTCTCCATCCTCATCCTCCCTTTCTCCATCCTCACCCTCCCTTTCTCCATCCTCATCCTCCCATGCTCCTGGCAGCCTCCAGGCAGATCCCGGGGGATGTTGGTGGAGGAGCTGGTTTTGGGGAGTGGATCTGGGGGATCTGGAGGCTGCTGAACCCACAGGGACCCTCTCAGAGGAGCCCTTGGCCTTCCCCGGGATCTCTGCCTTCTCCAGCAGCAGGATGTGGTCCTTGGCTATTCAAAGAGCAGCTCAAGGAATAAATAACCTTTGTGCTGCTAATTCAGCGTTGGGGGAGGCAGGAACAGGCTTCATCCGCTCGGGGCTGTGGTATTACAGCCGAGCATGTCATCACGTCCTCGGGGCTTAAATGAATAAAAAGCAATTAAAGTTCCCCAACCTGCTGATCTGTACATGGTCTCCCCCCCTCCCACCGGCTTTTTGTGAAAGTCTGAGCCATTAAAGAAACTAATTACCTTCTTTTGACGTTTGGAGAGCAGCTGAGGTGGGACATGAATGGTTGAGCCCCTTGGACTCCGTACCAGCACAGCCAAAATTAAGGTGTTTGTTTTTTGCCAAGGCTTCCCCATCTCACCCACCCCGTGGGGGGAAAGAGCCAGATCCTGATCACCCCCTGAGGAATTAAAAATACACCTCCAAGCCCTGCCAAGCAAAGGCAGGTGAGGATGCTCAGGGGCCAGGCTGGAGCCCCCCCTGCCTGGGAGCCCCGGCAAGGCGGAGGGAGCTCCACTCCGGTAAATTTTTAATCAAAGGTGGCATCACTGATGTCCCTGGGTTGGCAGAGCTCTTTTATCTCTGCTGAAACGCTCCAGGCTGGAAGGATCCCCTCTGCCTGACCTGTATGATTTATACATCTGTACACAGGCAGCGGCAGAGGTGGGGAGGGAAGGGCTGGGAAGGATTCCCACTGGTTGGAACATCTCAGCTCTCAGCCCTGTGCTCTGCTCCCATCGGGGCTCCTCCTGCTCCCCCTGGCACCCAATTCCTCCCTTTTTCTCCTATTTGGAACCCCCAGCTCTGCTCTGGTTTGCTTGGCCAGGAAGCCCATACAGAGTGAGGGTCTGAAGTGTGAGAAACAGCCCATAAAAACATCTCCATTAAGCGTTTCAGGCTTGAAACGTTCCTAATCCACTACATTTCAAAGTTTTCTGTGGTTCTTCCCCCCCTGTATTTCCACGTTAAAGCCAAGGTGGATGTTTTTTGCGGGAAGCAAATCCCATTTGGAAGAGACAAACCGGGTGTCCTGAGGTCCTCAGTGACCTCCTGAGCATCCCAGCCTTTGAGTCACCCCCCTGGGGCCCTGGATTTGGGTGAGAATCCTTGGAAAAGCTGCGGTGTGATGAGGTTGGAGCAGTGCTGGGTGTGATGGGACATGGAGCTGATCCTCCTCTCCCAAGCCTTCCTGAACCCCCCTCACCCTGCTTTGTGCTCCCCCAAAACACCTCCTTTTCCCCCCAAACCTTCATTGCCATTGAATGGTATTTATTATCTATTACCTGAAATATTTCTATGGATAACATTCCATGACACATTCCTACGAATCACATCATCAGAACCATTATGACTAATATGACACGAACTCTAATGAAAACTAATTTATGAAATATTGATCTCAAACGTGGCCACAAAGCCCAGGCCGTTGTGAGCTCCCTTCCCTCAACACCTCCAGTCCAGGAGGACCAAGAAGGAGCTTCTCCTGCCTGTTTTTCCCTTTAAAAGCAGGGCTATTTTTCCCGAGGGGGTGGATGCCCACGGACAGCGTGGGGAGTGTATAAATAGCCAGGGCTGAGAGCAGAGCACAATAGCTGTCACTCGACCCCAGCAGAACGGGGACAGCAGCAGGAGCAGATGAATTTCCTCAGCAACAAAGCTCCTGTTCTCATGCAAAATATCTCTCTTAGTAATAAAATCCAGGAGAAAAGAACGACAGATAATGCGTTATATAAGCAGAATTATCTTGGCACAGAAGGCTCCTTTCAAGGGTTCGGGTTTGAGACGGTTTCTTTTTTGGAGGCATCAGCAGCCTTTCAGCGACTTGATTTGGGGCTGGGGAGTGAAAGATGTGCTTTAGTCGCCTCCAAAGCGCTGTAGGAATTTAGCAGGAGCAGCAGCTAATGCGGATAAAACCCTGGAGAAGATCCCTTGCCACGATAGCACAGCCTCCCTTCCCCTCAGGATTTGGGAGCACTTGGCAAACATCCCTTAACTGAGCCTCGAAGGAGATCCCAGCCCTGGGTTTACAGCCATGGAGGGATGGAGTTCTGCTCCAGTGGGACTGGGATGCACTGGGGGCTGAATCCCATTGTTCTCCCCCTTTAGGCCCTCCCTCTAGCCAGGAAAAGGAGGAATTTTGAACCTGATGTCGACAGGATGGTCTGAGCCTGATGCTCTTTGTCCTCATGGGATGTTTCCACCTCTGGTGTCACCAAAACCCTCCAGCACGGGGAGCAGCGTGGCCCATTCATTTTCCATGGGGGCAGCTCCATTCCCAGCATCTCTCTGCTCCTTCTCCTTGGGTTTATATTTATTTTTTAAAGCTTTTTTGCCTTTTGGGGGTGGCTGCAACCAAAACAGCCTCATTTGTGAATGAGCTGTGAACACCCTGAGTTTGGAGCTGGAGCAGCATGGCCTGACCTGCCTGGTCACCCCTGAAAATGGATTTTACCACGGGAGAAGCAAAGGGAATATCTGAAAACCAGGAATGCCACTCAGGAGGTTGGTGAACAGGCCAGTCATGGAAAATGAGAGGGATAATTCAGTGTAAATCTGATGGACAGGGTGGTTTTCCAATAGAGCACAACAGGAGTCCAAAATGCAGATCCAAACCCCCCCACACAACCCCAATTTTCAAGCTCTGGGGAGCCTTGACGTGCAAACCTGTTTCCAGACCCAAAGCCCAGAACTGTTTGTCTTTGAAATCTCACATTTGGAAGCTGGACCCCGATTTTTGAGTGTCGAATTTCACTGTTGAGCATCCAAATGAAATTCAGCTGGAAGAACAGATCCTGTTTGAATTCCCACCTCTCCTGAGGCTCCAGGACCTGGGCAGCTAAAACTCCTCAATCCTTCCTCCTGCTGTTTCTGCTTTGGAAGGGGGACATGACCCTCCCTTTCCCATTTCTGCTGTAATTAAGCTCTAAAAATTGTGGCTCTGCAGGTATTTCACTATTCCCTGGCTCTGCCTTGCATGCCAAGTCATTCCAACCAAAACTCCCAGCTTTCCTGGTTTTGTTGCTCCCCTGGTTTAGTGCACTTTGCTCCAAGGATGGGTTTTCCTTAAATCCTGCAGGAACTTTTGTGTAGCTCAAATCTCCCTTGTGCTATCCTTAAAAGTGTGTCCCCATCCTGCCTCCCCCCTGGGGCAGCTGTGGATTGGGAGGGTGAAGTTGGGCTGTTTTCTCCTTTCCAATGGGTGCGAGTTTGGGGCAGAATTGGTGACTTTTTCCCAATTTTTCCTGTCCTTGTGACAGGCTGAGGGGCAGAGCCGATGGTGTGTGGATGCTGATCCTTCTCCCTGTCTCACTTTGGATGGAAATTATCCAGTTCCTTGAAAAAATCAGGTACACACGGATATTGTGCCACAGGAAAGCTCATTTCATCACGGACTGCTGCTCCTGGTCCAGGTGGGATCATAAAATATTCCAAAGCTCTGATGGTGGGATGGGAAGAAAGGGAAGAGGATGTGATGGGAATGATGGATCTGAACAGGAACCACCTGGACCAACTTACCCTGAAAACCGACTTTACCTGAGTGGTCCCCATTTTCCTGTGGGTCCCATCCTGTTTTCCAGCCTGGAATATTTTGTGTTTCTTTGTGGAAAAACCTCTGAGCTCCTTTGAGACCTTCCCTGGGTGAAGGGACAAGGGAATTGATGCCAGGGGAGAACAAGAGCCTTCAGGGGAAGGGAAATTTTGCTCACTGGGTTGGCACCATCACCAGAAGGTTGTCGTGGTGACACCTCGAGGTGTCAGGAGATGGCTCTGGAGTGGGAGCAGGGGAGCCAGACAGCACGAGGGAGGGCAGGGACAGAGGGGAACGCTGATAAAAAGTGCATGAAGGAGTGAGGAGAGAAAAATGTAGGGGTATGGGGAGCAGGAGAGGTTGAAAAGAGAGCGCTGGAGGGACATTTGGGATTTGTTCCCTTCCCTCTGTGCATCTGTGGGGTTGGGATGAGCAGAGGGCGATGGTTGTGGGTTGGGATGGGCTCTGCAAATTTGGGGGCAGCAGTTTTGGAGACAGCAGATTTGGGGAGCAGCAGATTTGGGGGGCAGCAGTTTGGGGAGCAGCAGTTTTGGGGAGCAGAAGATTTGGGGACAGCAGTTTTGGGGGCAGCAATTTTGAGGGGCAGCAGATTTGGGGGGCAGAAGATTTGGGGGGCAGCAGATTTGGGGGGCAGCAGATTTGGGGGACAGCAGTTTGGGATGCAGCAGTTTTGGGGGGCAAGAGTTTGGGGGGCAGAAAGTTTGGGGGGTAACAGTTTTGGGGGCAGAAATTTTGGGTGCCAGCAGTTTGGAGACAGCAGTTTTGGAGGGCAGAAGATTTGGGGACAGCAGTTTTGGGGGCAGCAATTTTGAGGGGCAGCAGTT
>JAWWEW010000321.1:0-13926 GCA_035583185.1 Anabacerthia variegaticeps | reverse complement strand
ACACCTTCCACTAGCCCAGGTTGCTCCAGCCTGGCCTTGGACACTTCCAGGGATGGGGCAGCCACAGCTTCTCTGGGAGTTCCATCCAAGCCCCTCTCCACCCTCCTAGGGAGGAATTCCTTCCCAAAATCCCATCTATCCCTGCTCTCTGAGTTCAAACCCGTTCCCCTTGTCCTGTTGCTGCTCAGCAATTACTGTGCAAGAGGAGCTCACTGCTGGATCCCCCTGTTTAAACCCCACCAGGTGACTCTCTTGGCCAGGAGGGTGGGGCTGACTCGATGTCCTGGCACTGCCACCCAGCCCCAGCTGGGCTGCTCCCACCAGCAGCTGTCTGTCCCTCTGCCAGCTGTTTCCAGATGTTGCTTTGAGCCCCTTCCTCCCCTCAGTGATTCCCTCTCCTCCACTTCCTTGCCCAGATGTTTGCATTTTAATAGCCCTGTGTCTGCCAGCCTGCTGGGCTCCTTGAGGCACAAAATGTACCTCTTCACAAGGATTTCCTGGCTGCTTTTCCTGGGGGTGGAGGGAGGCTGGGCAGGAATACCAGGTGTGACTGGAATGGTGGGGGCTCCTGTGTCTCCCAAACCTTGGATGGGGATCATGGGGGAGAGGATAAAAGGAGATTCCTATTCCTTAGGCCAGGAGTGTGTGAGTCAAACAAAGACAAAGCCCTGATGTGCCCAAGGGCAGCTCCCTGGTGGGATATGGGAATAGGGACCTGGAAATAAGGGTTTGCTTGGCAGCCACTCTGAACAAGGGCAGGGGGTTGAAGAACTTCCTGGATGCTCCAAGGTAGAGGGAGAGCTTGGTGCTGGTGCCTCCTAAAGAGGGGGAGACAGGGGGTTAATAAACATGGGCACTGATCATCCCAGGGGCCCTGCTGGGGTCCTGCTCCATTCTTCCAACCAAGGAGGTCCTGCTCCATCCTTCCAACCAAGGGGGTCCTGCTGGGGACCTGCTCCATCATTCCAACCAAGGGGGTCCTGCTCCATCATCCCAGGTATCCTGCTCCATCATCCCAGGGGCCCTGCTGGGGACCTGCTCCATCATTCCAACCAAGGGGATCCTGCTCCATCATTCCAACCAAGGGGGTCCTACTCCATCATTCCAACCAAGGAGGTCCTGCTCCATCATTCCAACCCAGGAAGTCCTGCTCCATCATCCCAGGTATCCTGCTGGACTCCTGCTGCATCATCCCAGGAGCCCTGCTGGGGTCCTGCTCCATCATTCCAAGGGGGACCTCTTGGTATCCTGCTCCATCATTCCAAGGGGCTCCTGCTCCATCATCCCAGAGGGTCCTGCTGGGGTCCTGCTCCAGCATTCCAAGGGGGACCTGTTGGGATCCTGCCCCATCATTCCAAGGGGGTCCTGTTTGGATGCTGCTCCATCATCCCAGAAGGTCCTGCTGGAGTCCTGTTTAAACTATTTTCCCCCACTCTAAACCTTATTAAATAAACCGTTCTGGAAAATGTCAGGTTTTGTTCTTCTGGGATTTTCCAGGAACAGGCTGGTTTTCAGGAAACCTCATGGTGCTGAGAAGCATTTTTCCCAAAATAAAGCCTAGGGATAAGCAGCCCACTCAGAGCCTTATGCCAAACATTCCCTTCCTTCCCAAAATAGAGGTTAAATGCATAGTGAGAGACAACAACTTCCCTGAGCTCAGCAGGACTCTGGTTATCCTGTGCCCTTCCAAATTCCCCCAGTGTCTTCTACACCAGGAGCAGATTTTTATCCAGGAGTTGGACTTTGATGATCCTGCTGGGTCCCTTCCAAATCAGGATATTCTATGATACCATTATCCTTTAATTTAATTTAATGTGCTGCTGTCCTGGGTCTGATGAACCCAAAAACCATTTTGAGTGCTTTGTTCATGTCAAACTTGATATTCCAAGCTGATGGTTGAACCCGACACTCCAACAGCTGGAGGAACCATCCCATTTTCCCAGATTATGGGCAGGTTGAAGGGGTGCTGTGCTCCTGTGAAGAGTTTTGGCATTGCTGAGTCCTCGTTTTCAAAAGGCAAACCCAAGCAAACAAGACCCCCTTAAGAAGAACATCCTGATGTTGCTCTGGTGCAGACACATCTTCCTCCACCTCTTCCCATTCCTCTCCCATTTCCTGCCCACTCCAGTGCTCCTTACCACTATAAATGGATGGGGTTTGCCTTGCTGAGCTCCCTGAGGGGTTCCCTGGGGCCTTGGGTGGGATCAGGCTGGGAACAAGGTCCCAGAGCCCCCAGGAGCACTGGGATTTGGGATGCACCTGCAAAGGTGGGTTTGAAGATGCACATGGTGGAGAGGGAATATTTTAGCTGCTATAATGAGCTGTCTCAGAGACAGATTGAGTTTCTTGGTGTAGGGGGAACCTGCAGGACCAGAGGCACCTGCTGTGTATTGACAGCCTGCAGACATGATAAACCAGTTGACATTGGAGGAATCAGTTCATTTTAATTTGGGACCAAGGCAGGGGAAATGACTGAATTATCTCCCCTCCCAAGGACAGGCCCAGCAGCACCACAGGCTTGGATTTGTTGTTAATTTTACAGCTCATCTTTTATTGTCTCTATTCCAGGGAAATACCTCGATGACTCCAATGGGAAAGAATCAAAAACTGCAGCTCTTTCCAACTAGAGATAACAAAGTATTGCAGGAGGCTCCTTTTTCCTGCCTCACAGACAATTTCCTTGCCAACATGGCATGACATTTGGTGTTGCAGAGACACAGAGCTGCTGCCTCAGTTTCCCCCGGGATGCTCCTCCACCCTGGGATGGCTCTGTGGCCTCGAGGGTCAATTATTGACCCTCATCAGTGTTATCCCCTGATCAGTCCACGCAGTGTCAATACCATGGGCAGGGTGGGAGGATTTAGCTCAGTGTTTGATCCCTTTTCAGCTTCGTTTGCCATCTCCAGCTCTTCTGCAGGCTCCCAGAGGGATGGGGGATGCAGGTGAGTGTTGTTGTGGCATCACTGCCTTGGGAGAAGGATGAGACACTCAATCCCACGGAAATCCCAGCCGGGCTGTGAGGAGCAAATCCAAACATCTGCTCCTTCCGCGTCTTTCCTGTCCCCTCTGGGCAAATTCCAGGAGGCTCTGCCACAGCCAAAGGCTTTTCAGCAAAGCTAATCCCCCACTTCAAACGCTTTTTTTCCAGGGGGCTTGGGGTCAGTCCCAGTGGCACAGCCCTGCCACTGGGCACACCCCCCCTAAAGGGGGCTGTGGGCTTTGTGCCACCCCACGGGGCAGCAGGACCCACGGGGACACCCCTCGGTCCAGCTGGGAGGCTTTAGTGGGGCTGCCTGACTTAACTGGATTGGGGTGTGACACAAATCCGCCCAGTCTGGAGCAGGGCAGAGAATTAAAGCAACTCAGGAGCTTCCTGGCTTAGGATTCCTTGAGAGCACTTGGCACGCTGAGCTCCCACTGTGGGTGTGACACGCAGGGGATTTGCTGCTCAGGGTCGTGGTGATCCAGCTGGAGCCAAGGGGATGGGTGAAGCATCTCCCAGGGGTGGCTCTGGCTTGTGAACTCATCCAGTGGCTCCAGGAATTGTCAGGAATAAACTCATTATAGGGTTGAGGCTGGTTGGGGTTCCCAACCCCCCCTGCAGACCCCACTGTGGCTCTGGCTGGTGGAGCTGCCCAGGCAAAGGCAGGTGGAGCCCAGGCCCAAATTCTGCTGCTCCTTGAATGTGTTGTGACCTCTGGGTCCTTCTCACATTGCTGTTGGAAGGGTACAGGGTGTATTATTAACAAAGCAATCACAAGCCCCCCCAGCTGTGCCTCCACAAGAGCCACAAGCCCAGGGCAGGGCAGACCCACCCAACCCAAGGTGCCTGGAGCCATCCCTGCAGATGTGCTGGGTGTCCAGAGGAGCTGTGACTGCCCCTGGATCCCTGGAAGTGTCCAAGGCCAGGTTGGAGCTACCTGGGCTAGTGGAAGGTGTCCCTGTCCATGGCAGGGATGGGCTTTAAGGTCCCTCCAACCCAACTCCTTCTGGGATTCGATGATTTCTATGCTTTTTGAATCCCCTGGGTATTGGGACCTGCCCTGTTTGAGGACTGAGGCATCCCTGGTCTTTTCTGGTTGGTTTTTCCCCTACAACTTCCATCTGAGCAAAGCCAGTCTCAAAGCACAGTGATGCTTCTCTAGAACAGTCCTCCTGGCTCTCATCCTGCATTTGGGGCCCAGGTTTTCTGTGCAGGTGGAAGGAAGTGAGCCCTGGCTGCCACCAGCTTTTCCTCGGGTCACTTGTTCTCTGGGGACGCTCTGACACTCTTACAGATGGGCCAAGAGCCTGAGAAAGGGAGGGGACAACCAGAGCTTGCTCAGATCCATCTGCAGATTGGCCAGGAGAGGCAAAGGATTGGGGGAGAGAAAGCAGGACTTTGTTCTGCTGAGATGCTGCTCCAAGTGGGGCTGTTTGCACAGACAAATGTGCTTGAAATGTCTTCAAGCGTCACCCAGGGGCAGGTAGAAGGTGGCAAGTTTGCACCAGAGTGTGTTTCTCCTCTCAGCCCTCTGCAGGCTCCTGAATGCTCCGAGGACTGAGGAGGGAGGGTGTTTGGGGATGGATTTAGTGCAGCAGATGGCACAGGGAGCCTTCAGGAGAGTGGTTGGATGCAGCAGCTTTGGGGGGAGACCACGGGAGGGTTTCCTTCTCCTTTCAAAAGCTGTCGCTGCTTCAGCTGCTTCCTGAGGACTCTGAGGGTGCAGGGGTGGCCTGTCCTTGGGGACAAGATCCATTGTGGCCCTAAACCCCAACCCTGTGGCTCTTCCTGCCCTGCCAGGCTGTGGATTCACCTTCAAAAAGCTTTGCCCCAGTTCCCCAGGGCAGTGGTCAAGGGGTGTGTGGACAACTCTGCAGGCACAGGGTGGGATTGTTGGGGTGTCTGTGCAGGGCCACGACTGGGACTGGATGGTCCTTGTGGGACCTTCCCAGCTCAGGAGATTCTGGGATTCCAGGATTCATTTCCCACTTCCACTTTTGGAAATGACACAACTGCTCTGAGAATTCTAAACTTTAGGGAAAGTGCTTCTCTCCCTCATTCATTCCTTTGCAGGGTTTGTTAGGTGTGAGAGGCAAAAAAAGAGGCAACTTCAGTAGCACAAGAAGTTTCCTCATCTTTTCCCTGGTGAGGAGCATGGAAAGTCTTTCCAGAGCTGTTCTCCAGGCACTTGTAAGTTTTATTTCCCTTTTTTTATGAGTTGTTATTTTTGTGCTGCTCATTTGAGCTGCAGTTGCACAACCTTTGGGGTGGAGAAGGTGTTTTGGGTAAGTATCTCCTGCCCTTGGACAGGGCTTGAGGGCAGCCTGGAGTGGTCCCCTACTCATGGAGAGCTCGTTGTCCACCTTGTCCTCCCCTGAGAAAGCTTTTTTCCCTGACAGGGAAGTTCTGCCTCTCCTGCTGGTGCCAATTCATCATCCCAGGTGTCAGCTGGTCTTTTAGTCATTCCCCCTTGCATTGCTGGGAGGTGAGGGTGGGAATTTTGGGCCTCTTTTGAGGTGCTACAAGGAGTGTGAAGGTCACTTTTTCCATCTCCCAGCAGCTCAGCAGCGTGTTAAGGAATTTTCCCTTCTGCTATCACGAGTTATTGCTCTCCCCCAGTTTGCTCATCCTAATCCAGCTCCCCCTCCCATCCCTTCCACCATCCCTGCCAGAGGAAAGGGGAGAGTTTGTATAAAATTCCTTTCTCTCAAAGGTGAGGATGCCACTGCTTTGTCCAGCACAACAGTCAGGAGAAGCTGGCTGTGCACTGAAACCCATCAGTGTTCCATGGCCCTCACTTTAACAGCTTTTCCTCTTCCTGGTTTTTTTTGGAAAGGCTCAGCCTGTCTGTCAGCACAGGTGGAGGATGAGCTGCTGTCACACCTGAAACATCTTTTGAGAAGCCCTGCACAGGAGGCACAAATGTTTCATTTCAGGGACTTCCTCCTGGTTCTCAGCCAGCTGAGATCCATCTCTGGCTGTTTTGTTGCCATCACCTCCGAGGGTGTGATCACAACAGCCAGGAAAATACCTCTGCCTGCTGTTCCCTCATGGAATGATTGCTCCTGGAAGCTCCCAGCAGAGCCAGGCTGCAGCTCTGGGGGCACACACCTTCTCTGGAGGGACTCAGAGCCTCATTCTGCCCTCGGGTGAGTCCTTTGGCCACTGCCCACCTCTTGGGTGCCACCTCAGGGTGATGACACAGCTCTTGTGAATGAGCCTTCAGGTGCCAGCCCCATAATGACCCCCCTAAATTCCTGGAGCACTGCTCCAAGTCCTTTATGGTTTTGCTGAGTGTATCAAGTGTGTGGCCCCTGTTTGGGTACAGTGATGGGTGTAGTGCCCATTTTCACTGAGGTTGCAGATATATATATATATAGAATTCCTATAAATTAATTTTCTATTGAATTAAGTTGCTTGGAAGAATCTGAAGGGGAAAAAAAGGGGTTTTTACCATAAGGGAGCCATTCTGCTGAGCCCAGCCCTGCTCTTCCCTCTGCCCCAGTGGGCTGGGGTGGGGGGAGAGAGGAGGGATCTCAAGAGGTGGAGATGCTGCTGCTCTTGTCTTTGGCAGGGTTTGAAGGCATGTGGGGAACCCCCTGAGATGGCAGGTCCCTTCCCTGTGTGTCACTGAGCTTTGCAGGCAGCTCAGGGGGGTCACAGGCACCTCTTGCTGCTGCAGGGGGGTCTCAGCACCCCCTCCCGGCCATTTCACGAGTCCTGTGTGAAAGAGGAAAGGGCAGACCTTGAGCACATGGTATGACTTTCCTCCAGGATACCCCAAAATACAAGGTGTACACTGAATTATCACCCAATTTTCCCTGTGACCATCACAAGCAGGGTTTGCCTGTCCTTCCTAAGGCCACCCAGGACTGTTCCTGCTCAGACAAGGCACAGATGCTCAGGAATACAATGGTACAAGGAAGGTGCTGGTGGAGACTGTGATGTTCCCTCCCACCACAAGCCCTTGGTTTAAGGATTGTCTCTGGAGCTGCTTCTGCTGCTGAAATCTCTGCTTTGGATCCCAGTGAAGGATCTGCTCCCTCCATAAAGCACAGCCTGGGTTTAAAATGTGCAGTGCTGTGGGTTTGAGCTGCAGGCTTAATTAAATTCTCCTGGTGAGGCAATCAGTCCCTGTTGTCTCTTTATGATCCTAATCATGGATCTTTCTGCTGTAAAGACACCCTGCCCGGAGCTGTGGGGGCCACGTTCTCCTGGGGACATCCTTGGAGCAAAGTCACTTGGACCCAAATAGAGGATGCCAGGTCAGTGGCACTTGCTGAGCTTAACCCAGGGCTGCTGCTCAGGCAGAGAGAGAGGATAAATCTCTTCTTCCCTTGAATCCTGGGCTAAAAAGAGCCTTTTTCTGGGTATTTTTTTTTTTACCAGCATTGGGGTTTAGGAGCAGGAAGGGAAATCTCTGCTGCTTTCTGCATGATGGTTCCCAGAAAATATCATTATACAATCAGTTATTGAATTAAACCAGAATGTAATGCTCTCCTAGGCCTTTCCTGGGTGGGGGCAGGCACAAATAATGGAAACCCATCTTGTGCAGTTATTTGTCTGAAGAGAAATGCTTAATGCATTGTGATACCCCACTTGAACTGGAGTCCAGCATCCTGCATGCACTGCATTAAGCTCTAACTCAATTATCTCCGAGATTGGAGTCCTAATGAAGATCTGGGGCTGCTGGGGCTGCAGGAATCAGTGGGGAAAATGGGTTTTATTCCCAAGATCTCAGTCTCAGCAGGGTCTGTCCTGCTTTTCTAGGTGCAGAGAGAAGGACCTGTTGTGACACTGCAAGGGGTGCTTTTAAGCTAAAGGAGGTTGATTTAGACCAGAGGGAAGGAAGAGATTGTTTTACACTGAGGGTGGGCAGGCCCTGGCACAGGTTGGGCAGAGAAGCTGTGGCTGCCCCAGCCCTGGGAGTGTCCAAGGCCAGGTTGGATGGGGCTTGGAGCAACCTGGGCTGGTGGAAGGTGTCCCTGCCCATGGCAGGGGGTGGAATGGGATGGTCTCTGAGGTCCCTTCCAACCCAAATCAGCCTGGGATATTTTGTAACAGAAATGGTGTTTCTCTGCCAGGGAACATCCCATAAAATGTGCTGGGACGGAAGAGGAAAGGAAAAGCTGCAGCATCACCCTCCTGAGATGGGGCAATGGGGCACCCAAAATGCTTCACACCAGCCCAAATCAGCCTGGGCAGAGGGGCCCAGGTCCATCTGTACAATAGATCCAAAGGTGACTTTGGAGGAGGAGAGGGATTTGGGCTCCCAAGAGCTCTTGCTACAAGCCCTCTTCCCCTGGTGTGCTGAGGAGCAGCCCCCAGCCCCACCTGAAGGGCCAGGAGCCTCTCTGGTTGCCAGCCCTGTGTGCCAGCACTGGAATATTTAATGCAGAGAGCAGGAGGAGACCAGAGACCATCCTGAAAGCTGTAAAAGCTGATCTCTGCTCTGCCTGCATGACCCAGCCTGTCCCTCTCCTCCCTGGAAATCGAGATTTGGATGCACATCAGCTATTTCTGTGGCACAGCCAGCAACCAGTGCCCTTTGCCACCTGGAAGAGCTTGGACCCCGGAGCGACCAGGGCACCATTGGCAGGACTTGGGTGCCCCTTCCTGGGCAGGGAAGAGCTCAGGAAGCTCCAAGCTCAGCTGCAGGAGCAGGGCTGGTCCCCTCTCAGCTCTGCAGCTGCCCAGGCAGGGCTTGCCAGGCTCATTGAAAGGCAGCTCAGCCGTGTCCTGCTCCGTCCTGGGCACCCCGGGGCAAACCTTGCCAAGGCTGGCATCATTTGGAGTTTTCCAGGCTGGATGCTCTGTGTGTCCCAGGGCTCGTGTCAGGCAGGGTTAAATGCAGCCCCCCCAGCTCAGCCGTGGTCATTCCGTGCCTGCTGCTGCTGCTCGTGTGGCTGCCCCAGTTGTAGAAATAATATCTTTTATTGATGGTTTTGTTGTCTCCTGTTGGGAGGGCATAAATATGGATGCCCACATCCCTTAGCAACAAACATGCCCTGTTTGTTACTAAGCCCCAGCCCAAGGACGGCTTGCAAATGAAGCTGGAGATGGTTTTAAATAAAGACATAAAGGGCTGCCATTCAGCTTCTCCAGGATCTGCCTCTATTTGCATTTTTAATATGTTTATAACATCCAAATGCATCAGCAAGGGACGGACACAGGGGCCAAATCCAGCCTCTCGAGCGGTGACAGATGGGAAAACTGTCCCTAAATGAGGTGTCCTCCAAACCCTGTGGGACTGGGGGGACACTGGGCTGTCCTTAGGGCAGGTCATGTCTCTGGCTGTGAAATTCCCACCAGTTTGGCCTCTTTCTGCCCACTGGGGTGGATTTTCCTGGAAATGGAGCTGTCAGAGTGGGTGTCCCTGGGATTCCCAGGGATGGCCCCTTCCTTCCTGCCCTGACACAGTCCCCTGTGCTGCCTGTTGAGGTCAGAAGGGCTTGACTGGCCCAGTGACCCCTTTTGCTCTGCAGAGAGGAGGTCACAGTGCCCTGGCAGTGGAATCATGTCAGCCTGCCTGTTCCAGCCCAGAGGGCAGAGGGCATCAGCTGGCAAAGCTGCCCACGGTGCCAGGAGCTGCATCCATCAGCCCCTCCCGTCCTGCAGAGCATTCCCAAGGCAGGGCTGGAGTGTAAGCTTGCCCAAACACCCTTAGGAAAGGGAGGCAGGGAATGCTGGGGGGTCCCTGTAGGTGCTTGGTGTGGAAAATGAGGAGGAGACAGGAAGGAATGGCTGGAAGTGGCTTCAGGGTGTGATCAGAACCTGCTCTGGCTGTCCCAGTGACTGAAAACTTCCCCACTTCCCTGGAAGTGTCCAAGGATGGGGCTTGGAGCATCCTGGTCTGCTGGAAGGTGTCCTTGCCTATGGGAATGAGATGGGTTTTCAGGTCCCTTCCCACCCCAGCCATTCTGGGATTCTGGCACTCGCAGTGAGCCCCGTTCAGAGTTCCCTGCTGGTGATTCAGGAACATCCCCTGGTGCTCCCCCGACCCGGCTGTCCTTGGGGATGTTCCAGTTGCATCTTTCCAAATTTCAGGTCCCTTCTCACCCCAACCATTCTGGGATTCTGGGACTCGCAGTGAGCCCCGTTCAGAGTCCCCTGCTGGTGATTCAGGAACATCCCCTGATGCTCCCCCGACCCGGCTGTCCTTGGGGATGCTCCAGTTGCATCTTTCCAAATTCCAGGCTGTAATAAACTGATGAGCTGCTCTTTCTCTGAGGACCCAGGGCAAGCCCCAGCCCTGCCCCAGCCAGTAAAGAGTTCTATAGAAGAGGTATAAAGGCCATGTGTGTCCCTTCCCTGCTCTTCACCCTTTCTTGTCTCTGTGTGTTCAGTTTCCTCCTGCTTAACACAATCCTCTTTATTTATTTATTTTCATTTCACCTTTCCTTATGTCAGATTTGTTTTGCCAACATCCTTTTCAGTCTGAACTCTAACCCTTTAATCCCCAGGCTTAGCTTTCCCCTTTGGATCACACACAATGATTTTGAAGTGGATTATCTTTGCCATCATCGTGGTTTTCAAGAGAAGCATTTGGACTTAGACCAGTTTCCCCTGGGGACCCCAGAGGAGAAACCATCCTTATTCTGACAACCAAATGTGAATAAATACTCTTTGAGTACAATTTTCCCACCAATTTTGCATCTGCCTCACGGGGGTTTCCCCTAAACAGTGTTTATGTAGGATGTCATGTGAGACCATGTCAAAAGCTTTGCTGAAGTCAAGACACATCACATCTGAACCCCCCCATGCACTCACCAGCCCAGTTATGCTGTCAGAGAAAGAAATCAAATTGCTTTGACAAGATTTGTTTTTAACAAATTCACAGTGGCTGTTTCTTATCACTTTATTATCCTCCAGGTGCTCAGAAACTGCTTAATGGTTTGTTTGAGGCTCTTTTGGGGGATGGAAATCAGTCTGTGCTTCTGTGCTGTGGCTCTGTCAAACACAGATGGTCCCTTTGCCTTCTCTGCTCCTCCAGCACATCCCTGCTGGCCTGGGCACTGACCTCCTTCTGCAGGGAGGATGAGATGGAGTGTCTGGCATTCATTGTGGTGGTGGGACCTTCCTGCCCTCCTCCTGCCCTGTATTCGTTATCAAAGTCGTTTAGGTGTCTCATTAGGAATGAAGAAAAAGAGATATTGGAACCTGCTCTCTTTAGTTCTTCATCAAGAGAATTAGTTGGAAAAGCCCTCTGAGATCCTCCAGTCCAACCACCCCCCAGCACTGCCAAGGCCACCACTGACCCCTGTCCCCAAGTGCCACATCCACACAGGTATTAAACCCCTCCAGGGGTGGGGATCCCACCACTGCCCTGGGCAGCTGTGCCAGGGCTGGACAAGCCTTTCCAGGAAGAAACTTCCCCTCATATTCAACCTAAACTTACTCTGGTGGAGCTCAAGGCTGTTCCCTCTGCTCCTGTCCCTGTTCCCTGGGAGCAGAGCCCAAACCTCCCCCAGCTCCCCCCTCCTGGCAGGGAGTTGCAGAGCCAGAAGGTCCCTCAAGACCTAACTCCATGACCAGCCTGGCAGCACTGGGGGATGAACCTCAGGGCACATCTGCTCTCTGCAGAGAGTGGGATGTACAAAACCCTGACTAGCCCTGGCACTGCAGCACCCCTGGGCACAGCAGGGCTGGGCTCAGCTCACACAGGGCCCCTCTGAGGGGTTAAAGAGCTTGGAATCTGCACGTCAAAAACAGAATCACAGGATATTTTAGGCTGGAAAAGTCCTCCAAGGTCATTGAGTCCACCCTGTGCCCGATGCCCACCTTGTCCTCCAGCCCAGAGCTCTGAGTGCCACGGCCAGTCCTGCCTTGGGCACCTCCAGGGCTGGGCACTCCAAACCTCCCTGGGCAGCCCCTGCCAGTGTTTGACAACCATTTCTGTGAAGAAATCCTTCCTGAAAAGGAAATTTTTCCTTGATGTTGCCCATCCTTGTGCTCCTGCATCTCCTGATGCCTCCAGTGCCCGAGAGTGTGAATTACTCTCTTACCTCCTCTGCTTCACAGGGACACTGAGCAGGCTGGGAACATCGGGAGCCCTGCAGGAAAGAGGCCTTGGAAATGGCAAGGAGGGATATTCCCTGTTGGCAAATGCAGTGTGGGAAAGGCTGGAGTGAAAAAGCCCATCTGAGAGACACAAACACCCAGGAGGAAGGGATGATGCTGAGGTGGGCACCGCCTGGCACAAACCCTGAATGCAGCAAAGCCACAGCACACGAGCTCTGGAAGAGAAGAATGGATTAAATCTCATGGAAAACAAATGAGGAGTGGCTGGGACAGCTCAGCTCACCCTGAGCTCCTTCTCCTGGCAGGGGATGTGCAATGTCCTGTTTGCATCCCCATGGATCCCAGTTTTACAGCACTTGTTCCTTCCTGCAGCCAGTGGTGGCTCCCCTTGGGCTGACCTTGGGGTCCCTCCTGCAGGTACCAGGCTGTGACAGTCTGTTGTCACTTAGGAAAGGAACCCTTGCTAAGAAAAGCAGTTAATAACAAAGCACAAGTTGCTCTCATGCTGCATTTACACATTTCAATGACATTTTTGTCACAGATATCAACCCCTTTTCTGCCAGTGTTTGTGGCAGCCACTCATTTCAAAAGGCAACCCAGAGAGCCCCCAACTCCCTCACTGGAAATGTGGGCTTTTATTCCCAAGGAAACAATACAAACAGAAAATGCCAACTACCACAACTTTTCCAAAGGAAAAATTGAGCCCAGGACTTGCATTTCCTTACAACAGGATGAAACCTGGGGTTAGTTCACAGTGAAATCAGCCACTCCTCTGGCTCTGGGTGTGTCCATCCTGTCCCTTGGTGGGTATCTAATGATGTTCCCCAGCTCAGAAGGGCATCAGCAGCGACTCCAGTGGAGCCTCTGAGATCTCTGAGAGCCACTGGCCGAGGTGCCCTGCCCTGCCCAGGTCTGCAGGTGGTTTCTCTCCTGCCCCTGGGCAATGAGGAGACAAAAAGGCAGCCAGGACCCGGATTGCTGTGCCATAAATCCTCCTGCCACGCTCTGGGGGCCGGGGGCTCTTTGGGTTTGCTGGAAAAAGGAATGGAAAAAGGCCCAGTGCTTTTTGGGATGAGACCCTTTGCTTGCTCAGCAAAGTCATGCAGGTTATCCAAGAAAAACAAGGACATGAGTCCCGATCTCCAAGTCCCATTTCTGCCCCTGAAGACGCTCTTTGGTGCTTTGTAAAGATTTCTTATAATCTGTAGCTAAGCATCTTTTTGATGACACCATTCAATTCTGCTTTTCTTTGCAACTCATCCAGCACTGTAAAATGGCCTTTATCACACTTGGATCTCTCCTGTTAATAAAGTGCCAGGAATTCATTAAGCACGAGGACCGAACGGGGTCAGCATGACAAGGAGAAACTCCACCACGGGAGGAAGAGTCGGCAGGAGCTGCTGGTAGTGAAGCATCTCCTGCAGGGACTGGGCGGCACTGGGACCACTGGGAAGGGTGTGGGATCCTTCAGGCTCCCCAAGGGGTTTTAGGGACTCTGCGGCCTGGGGGGTTTGTGGGGAAATGCTCACAGAGTTTTGGGCTCCTGGGAATGGTTTTGAGGTTGAAAGAGCAGCTGGGGGTGAGTGGTGGGCACAGGGCTGAGCTGCAGAGCTGGCACGGGGGATGTCCTCTGCAGTGGGGAGTTCCACAGCTCCTTGTGACACCAAGGTCTGTCTGACCTAAAAAGTCATGGAATCCCAGGATCCCAGACTGGTTTGGGTTGAGAGGGACCTCAGAGCTCATCCAGTGCCACCCTCTGCCATGGGCAGGGACACCTTCACTAGCTCAGGTTTTGGGCACTCCCAGGGATCCAGGGGCAGCCACAGCTTCTCTGCCCATCCTGTGCCAGGGCCTGCCCACCCTCCCAGCCAGGAATTCCTTCCCAATATCCCATCTCTCCCTGCCCTCTGGCAGTGGGAAGC
>JAWWEW010000320.1:0-13931 GCA_035583185.1 Anabacerthia variegaticeps | reverse complement strand
GCTGCGTAACGCTCTTTGAGGTTGTACAGCACAGCGGGCTCGTGGAGGTGGGTCATCATGGCCATGTCCTCGATTTTGTCGTACTTGGGAGGGTTCATGGAGAAGATTTGATCCTCCTTCACGGTCAGGGTCTGTCAGAGCCAGGAAGGTACATGCATGTCAGCTCAGAACCAGAGTGGGAATGAAATGCTGTTTATGAATCTTGCATCTACTCACCTCTCCTCCTTCAGTCTTGACAGTGACCTTCCCTGATTCCCTGCTCTGGATTGTCCCTTTCACAAAGGATTCCTTTGCGTGTACCACAAAGACGGATGTCTTGGCATCAAAAGGCTTGTTCTGGGCCTCAATTCTCTCCTTTTCTGACTTTCGGAGGTAAGGAGCTGCCTCCCCAAAGATGGCCATCTCGGCATCTGAAGACATGGCTGCACTCTATTGAAAGCTTGTCAACAAAGGACACTGTGGAAGAGCAGATATGTTACCCAAATGGGTCAACTTTTCTTGTTGCCATACAGTTTATTGATAGACTGTGGAATAGAATGTGTGATTTGGGGACAACCTCAGACAGTTGTTCAATTTACCTTCCTGTGCAATCACGGCAAATATTGGATCCAGGTTCCAAGTGCTTTTTCCAGTGAAGTTTGCATTATGTTTGAAAATTGATTCTCTGTCACTCTGCCTCCCATTTTAATGTCTGATGAACCCAATGGTGATCCCCCCCCACCCACGTTTATTACCTCATCAGAATTTCTGTGGCTGAAATCCCTATTATCCCTCAGACTTTCACTCTCCCCATCTGCCCACCTCCTTTTTGTTACAATAGGAAGACATCAATAAGAGAACCACTTTTTAATTTTATTGCCTGCGTAGACAAACCTCACCCTTTCAGCCTCTCCTCATGCTTAATTTTCTTCTACCTATGTTGGAAGTTCTACACTGGACTCACTCCAGAATATCACTGTCTTTTTTGACACCAGGAAGCACCAACCTGAACACAGTGCCCCTCATATGGGAGCTGAATGCAGGGATAGAATCACTTCTATTGACCTGCTGACTGTGCTGTTCTGACTGTCTGACAATGTGCTGTTTACCTTCATTCCTCCAAAGGCACACTCCAAGACAGTCACCAGGATTCAGGACCCTCTTCTGCAAAGTTGTTTTTCAGCTAAATGAAAGGTAATATATCCTATTGCATGGGGCTAGTCTTTCTTACATGCAGGACTTTATACTCTTTTTCTAAAATTTGTGAGGTTCCTGTTGACTCCAGGATGAAGTCTTTTGGTGACCTTCTCAAGGGTAACATTGCTCTTTTGCATATTCACAAGTCCCTCTGATGTCATCTACCCAGTTCCCAAGGATTCATTTCATGTATTATTTGAGCTGCTAGTGGTGATAATAAATATCAAACTCCTAGCACTGACATCTGTCTAGTACTGATGTACTCCATAATGTGATTTGAATTTTGAAAGGTGCCAACTGAAAGATTTGTGCTTATTTTTACCTTTCTAGACATCTACATAACTTTGGGAAATGGCTAAGTCACTTACACCTTGTCAAGTTGAGCAAGACAACTTCTAAATTCTAAGGCCCCCAGTTCCTCCTCAAAAAATTGCACTTTCCTGTTATGTTGGCAGGCCTCAGAAGATTTGAGATTTCACCAGGAAAATTTTAAACGAAAACATTTGTGGAGCATTGCTGCTGGGATTGAATGCAATAGCAATACAGCAATTGCAATTTTGTAAGCTCAAAGCTTTAAATAATGCAGTGAATGCTTTGTATCCTTCTGCAAGTAAATATTAAGTGCTGGGTTCCAAAGCATAACTGAAGAACCAGTGAGGTCACATGCACAGGAAGAGAATGTTCACACCACTAAACCATAAAGATATTAAAAGCCTTGTTTGTATATACACAATAGATATAGGTAAGTCCAAAATGTATTCTGAGGACTAAGTAGTGCATTATGTCTTTTGCTAATGCACTGAATCATTCACTAGAATTGTTTGCTTCTCATTCCAAACTATTTAAACAGCCTGGCATTGTAACAGATGTCTTTGAAATAAGGTTTGCACTTTCTCTCTCTGTGTAAATCATCAGTGCGTTTTAGGGAAAGAAGCACCAAGTGTAGAAGCTAAACAGCTACATCCTACCAGAAACTGCTGTCCTTCTCCTTCTACCATACTGACAGATGTTACCTTCTTGGTTTCACACTGGCACACCTCCTCCAGCAGAAAGGTTGGTCCTCTGATGAAGAATTGCCTTCCAACTGTGTGTCAAGGGCAAACATCTAAAACATGTGTGGGGCAAATCTAAACCCCTCTGGTTAAAGGAAGCTCAGATTCCAGTTTGCTAATTTTTTAGAATAGATTGTGATTATAAAGTGTGAATAAATGTGCAAACCCACTTTCCTACTGTTGAAACTATCTGTGAATGTTTGCTGTCAGCCGTCCTAGTCTGTGCTTAGCTGGATCCCCTTTACTTATAAATTTATGTCCTTTAGGTGTCTTAGAGATACACACAGATTTGTCTCTGGGTTTAAATTGAGAGATATACCCAGGTCTAAATTATAAATAATCCTGTCTGTGGACAAAGGAACTGTTTCAATGATCTATGAAAGTCATACTGGAAATTTTAGAGGTTTGTTCTGCCTTAACAAAATAAGACTTCCACCCATTGTCTCCCATGTTCCATTCTCCAAAAATTTAATTTTGTAAATTGTAGTTCACTTCCTATTTGATTTCATGCCAAAATTTTACTGTAGCTCTCACTTTAACTCAACTTCTCTGATATTTCCCTGACAACAGTACAAATCTGTTGCAAGACAATTCTGGGTGAGCAAGTGATATATAAGAACAGAAAATAGATTAGGTCAAAATACTACATGACCAATTATTTATTTGTATGTTAATTGTTTGTCAAAATAACTGCAGGCAAAGCTAAACATCTTAGTTTAAGAATTTATAAATCAAAGCTGGATATCTAAATGCAATACTGGATTTCCAAAGAAGTAACATGTCCAGAAACAGAAAGTATCTGAATTCCTAGGAAGTTAGACAAACAGGTAGCTTAATTAGATGCCATGTTATAACTTTTAGTTATGTAAATAACCAAAATGTTAACAAACATTTGCAGAAGTCCTAGCAACATGCAGAACCTCCACTTTACTCCAGTTTGTTTTGTAGGAATAGGAACAGTACATCCCCCTTCTTTTTTTGTGTGTTTGGTTAGTTCTTAGTTATTTTTGCATTTTTACCAAGTCTCCTACTAGGAGGCCCACATGCAAGTTATAACTCTGCAGTATCATCTGAGAAGCATTTTCATATACATTTTTTGGGCAGTTTCATATGTGGGAATACATATAATTTGTTACAAGTCTGTAAGGTTTTGCAGTAGTCTGTTGTGTTGGCTGGCTCTGTCTGTCTGGATTTCATGCCAGAACAGATCATTTCTGTTCTATAATTAATCATGAGGAATCCCCAAGAAGCATTTTCTGGCATGACATCAGTGGCTTGTGGCTTCAAGCACAGCCACTTTGGAAACCTTGCTTGCCATGAGCAGCCTTCCCAACCATCAGTATACTTCATTAGCCATAAGGGAGCAGTAGCCAGGAACATATGGGTATACAGAAATTGCCTACAAAATTTTACAGTAATTTGTCGCTGTGAAGAAATCTGTTCTACAGAAGTCTTCCACCTTTCTGTCTTTTCCTTAAGTGTGAGTAAATTAGGCTCTTACCTCTTATGTTATGAGAAGAGCCTTGCAGGCTGGAAGATGATCAGTGCTGTAAAGCAGAAATGGCAGATTCCTCATTACTGATACACAGAATTCCACAGGCAGGTCACAAAGTGAAAATACCAACATGCTTTATCTTACAGATACTGAATCCCTGCAGGTACTAATAAAGAACAGCAGGGCTGCAGTGGGACATGGACTGCAGGGACACTGTCCCTTTCTGCCAGTCACAGACACGCACTTACCATGAGGTTTTCTCTGGAGACAGGATAGCCCAGATTCAAGAACTCTTTTATAGAGTCTGGGCAGTGCATGCTGCACATGCCTCCTCTGTCTTTGGGCAAAGCATTTTTGGCAAACCTTGTTTTTGGCAAAGCATTGTCTGGCAAACTGAATGAACTGGAAACGGGAAAGTGATGTTACTGGATATAATTAGAAAATTTTGGTCTCTTACTAGCTATGTGAAAAAATCTCCTATAAATAATTTGTGAAGATTCCTAAGACAGGACATGCAGCTAATGATGACTAGAGGAATGAGGGTAACTACTAGTGACTGTAAGACATAGATGCTCCATGAATCTGAGCTAAGGTAGCAGAGACAACCATTCACTGGGCAAGCACAGTGACATTTGGATGCATACCTTAACTTTTTCTGAGGCCATCATAAGTCTGATGACAGTTGTCCATTCACAGAGCTCTCTACTTACAGACCTGGGGTATGATATGTGGATTTCACTGTTGTCTGTACTGCTTAACTTAATCAAGTTATTAAATATTGCTCTGTTATAATTCTTTTAGTTGTAACAAAATATAACACGGTATCTCAGAGAAAATAACCACCTTGAATTATTCTAAGTGCTCTTTAAGTTGTGTTTCATCTCTGGATATAAATATAAAATAACATTCATTTGTTTGTCTTCCAATATTCAGAAAATCTTGAGTTCAAAGATTCATAGGAGGATCCATGACTGGGTTCAAGAATCTTTGCTAGGCTGTTGTTCCTTTGATCAATTTAAGAACATTTTTGCTTTTCAGTATTCAAAGGGGTCTCTGACAATGATATTTATAGATTAAATAAATTGATTGAAAAATTCTTTACTGTAGTGGTGCTTATTTCCCTGTCAATTCTTATTTCTTTCCATAACAGAAAAAAACCCCAGCAATATCTCTCCACGTATACAGGGCAAATAGTACTAATCTGTCTTAACTCTCCTTGTATGAAATCATCATTTAATTCTCATTAGATTTGGTATTATCCCCTATAATTTCTCATTCTACCTTCTTTCTCCTGAGATCTGATGACATACAGTGCTAATACTGCACCACCATGGATCTGAACGCTGTGCATTACTATATTTGATAGTTAGGGCTGCTTTTCCTATGTATATTACTTTGCATTCATGGATTTATTTTTTTTTCTCCAGTGTAAGTATCACAAACTTCTCTCACAGCTATTCTCTGTTTACTTTTTCCCACTGAGAATAATTTTTTGCCATCAAGGACATTCTTGAGATACTCAGACATGCTTTTTTCAAGGCCATAAGTGTTTAATCCTTAGCTGACAGAGCTCTAACATGTAAGACTCAAATATTTGAAACTCTATACGTAACTATGAGTAATTTTACCCTTTGCTTTTATTGAGGCACATGGTCATGATGGAGTAGTAATTCAGGTAAAGAAGATTCCAGAAGGACTGAGGGGATGAATAAGGAGGTTCTGGCAAAACTCCAGACACAAAAAGGCAGCATATGGAGGGTGGAAGCAAGCCTAGGTATTCTGGGAGGAACCTGAGAGACACTGCCTGAGCATGCAGGGATGAGCCTAGGAAATTCAAAGCCACATGGGATTGAATCATACAGTCATAGAATGGTTTGGGTTGGAAGGAACCTTATAGGTCATCTTGTTCCAATCCCCCTGCCATGGACAGGGATGCCACCCGCTAGATGAGGTTGCTCATGGCCCTGCCCCACCTGCTCTTGGACACCATCAGGGATGGGGAATTCACACCTTCTCTGGGAAACCTGTGCCAGGGCCTCATCATGCTCTGAGTAAAGAATTTCTTCCTAATATGTAAATTAAACCTGCCCTATTTTAGGTTAAAACTGTTTCCCCTTTTTCTAACACTATCTGTCCAAGTAAAAAGTTGCTCTCTCTCTTTTCTATAAGCTCTGTTTAAGTACTGGAAGGCTGCATTTAAGTCTTCCCAGAGCCTTCTCTTCTTCATGTTGATCAGTCCCAGCTCTGGGATGGTTCAACCAACCCTAACCTGGCCAAAGATGTAAAAGACAGCAAGAAGGGTTTACATAAGTACTTAGGTGACAAAAGAAAGACTAGAAAAAATGTGGGGCCATTGCTGAATGGGACTAGAGTACTGGTGACACATGACATGGAAAAGTTTGAGGTATTGAATTCTGGTAGTAAAACCTTCAGGAAACCTATGGCACAGAGAGAAGAGAGAAAGTCTGGAACAAAGCAGACATGACCTTGATGGAAGAGAAGCAGGTCAGGGAGTACTTAAACAAATTGGACACACAGAAGTCCATGGGCCCTGAAGGAATGCCCTCAAAAGTTCTGTGGGAGATGGATAGTGTCACTCTTGATGATCTTTGATCTGTCATGGTGATTAGCAGAAGTGTCTGAAGGCTGAAGGAAAGCAGATGGCACTCCTGACATCAAGGAAGGCAAGAAAGTGGGTTCAGAGAATCACAGAGCAGTCAGTCTTACCTTGGTCATTGGAAAGGTTGGAGCAACTGATCCTAGAAACATTTCCCAGCACCTTGAGGACAAGCAAATAATCAGGAGTAGTCAACATGGCTTCACCAAGGGGAAGGCATGCTTCATCTATCTTATCACCTTCTATGATGAAGTGACTGGCTTGGTAGATGACAGTGGACATTGTCGACCTTGACTTTGGGAAGGCCTTCGGCAGTGTCTTTCATAAGATCCTTGTAGAGAAGTGGTTGAAGTGTGGGCTGGATGAACAGACAGTGAGGGGAATTGAAAACTGGCAGAATGGTCAGGCTCAGAGGGTGGTGCTGAGAGGCACAAAATCTAGTTGGAGAATAGTAACTGGTGATGTACCATAGAGGTCAATACAGGTCCAGTCCTATTTAACATCTTCTTCAGTAATCTGGATGATGGGGCAAAATTCACCCTCATCAAGGTCACTGATGACAAAAATCTGGGAGGAGTGGCTGATATGCCAGAGTCATGTTGACATCCAGATGGACCTTGACAAGCTGGAGAAACAGGATGGCAGGAACCTCGTATATTTTAACAAGGAGTCTGCATCTGGAAAGGAGGAACAGATCCCAGGTACCAAGATTTTTCACCATGACACAGCTGAAAAGAAGCCATGCAGAAAAGGACATGGTGATCCTGGTGGACACCAAGCTGAATATGATCCAGCAAAGTGACTTTGCTGCTAATGGTGTCCTGGGCTGCGTTAGGAGGAGTGTTGCCAGCAGGTCATGGGAAGTGATTCTTCCCCTTGATTCAGCACTGGTGAGCCCACACCTGAAGTGCTTGTTCAGGTCTGGGCTCCACAGTACAAGAGAGCCATGGGCATATTTCAGAGAGTTCAACAAAGAACTGTGAAGATGATTAAGGGACTGGGACATCACTACTGTAGGAAAAGGCTGAGAGAACTGAAACTGAGAGAACCCGGAGAAGAGAAGGCTCAGGGGGATCTCATCCATGTAGAGTAATGTCTGGAGGCAGAGTGTAAAGAAGGTGGAGCCAGGCTCTTTTAGTAGTGCCCAGTGACAGGGACAAGAGGCAATGGGCACAAACTGACACACAGGAGGATCTGTAAGAGCATTGGAAACATTCTTTCACTGTAAGAAAAATCAAGCACTGGATTAAATTGTCTGGAGATGTTGTGGAGTAAATAGCAAAACAACTAATTTTGCTTAAGTGAGAGGCATTCAAGATAGCCATAAATAAAAATTATGGTTGATTTGCTTGACGTACAGATGAAAGGAGTAGGTTTAATGCACAAGAATTTAACTGTTTTTCACATCTTGCAGCACCTGGCTGTGTTGACCATGAGCATCTTGTGTAACTGAAGAGAGTCAATGCCATTTTTGTTTCTCAGCATGAACTACATGATTAGAAAGTAACATAAATATGCACCTCTACCATCTAGGAACAACAGACAGTTATCATTTCAGGGTCAGAAAACAGGGAGCAAGAAGCTAACTCTAGTTAATGAGGGAGATATGGAGCAATAGTGTCCTTCACCTCATGTTTTGCACAAAAGGCCTGGAGGCTTTGGAAAGCTTGAGAGACAGAGAGAACAGGTGCTTCAACAGCTTTGGCAGATGGTGTCATGCAAACTGAAACAAACTGAATTAAAGTGGTGACCCTCTTACTGGATGAGGGAAAGACTGGATGTCATCTACCTAGATTTTAGCAAACTCTTTGACACCACATCCCATACCGTTCTCCTGGAGAAACTGGCTTTCGGTAATGTGGACAGGTACAGGCTTTGCTGGGTGAAAAACTGCCTGGATGTCTAGGCCCAGAGAGTGGTGGGGGATGGAGTTACATCCAACTGGGGCCAGCCACTAGTGGGGTTCCCCAGGACTACTCACTAGGGGTGAGTCCTGTTCAACGTCTTCATCAATGACCTGGATGAGGGCATCGAGTGCACCTTCAGCAAGTTCACAGATGACAAGTGGTCAGGAGTGTTGATCTAACGGAAGTCAGGAAGACTCTGCAGATGGATCTGGAGAGGCTGGATCAATGGGCAGAGGCCAACAGTGTGAGGTTCAGTAAGGCCAAGTGCCATGTCCTGCCCTGTTCCATGGGTCCATGGAACATTCCAGACCGGTGGCAGAGGGGCTGGAAAGGGCCTGGGGATGCTGGTTGACATAAAGCAGCATGTACCCAGGTGGGTTTAAAGATGAAAGGTATCCTGGCTTGTACCAGGAATAGTGTGGCTAGCAGAACCAGGGCAGTGGCCATCCCCCTGTGCAGGGCACTCCTGAAACACCAACTCAAATTGTGGTGCCAGTTTTGGGCCCCTCATTACAAGAAAGAAAGACTTTGAGGGGCTAGAGTGCGTCTGGAGAACGGAACATAACTAGGGAAGAGTCTGGAGCACAAAGACCAGCAGAGGGAGAAGAGGGAGCTCAGCTTGGAGAAAAGGAGTCTCAGTGGGGACTTTTTCCCTCTCTACAGCTACAGATGGGGTTTGGTCTCCTCTCCCAGGTAACAAGTGACAGGTCAAGAGGAAACAGCCTCAAGGTGAACCAGGGAAGGTTTAAATTGGATATTAGGAAAAACTTTGCCATGGAAAGGCTTGTCAAACACTGGAAAAGGCTGTCCAGAGAAATGGTGAAGTCATCATCCCTGGAAGTGTTCAAAACATGTGTGGATATGGCACTTTGAGGACATGGTTTAGTGGTAAACACGGTGGTGCTGCTGGGTTGACTGTTGGACTCAGTGATCTTAAGGGTCTTTTCTAAACCTTAAAGATTCTATGAAACCATATGGATAAGATGGGTTACCATTACTGATGTTGTGAGGTTCCACCTACCTAGAACTGCTTCTTTCCAAGCCAAGGGAAACCCTTCATGTGCACCCTTGAAAGTTATGGAGGAAGTACAAATATTTCCTGGGGAGTAACACACCTCACAAGAGGTCTTCTGCTGCATGTTGAATGCACCCTTTCGCCCACCAATGCTATATGCTGCCATCATCATTTACTCCCTATATCACACTCTGATACATCATTTATCCACTCTACATAGTTAAATTTGACATTGCCTTGGGTTTTCCTGCCTTGCAACCTCTGGCTCCCCCTCTGAGTGTTATGGTTGCCACCATGTTGGTTAGATGACCCCTAAACCACATTTTTCTGCTTTGGCTTGCAATGTCAAGTCCAAGGAATCCTCTGATACCAGTGAAGGTATAATTTCTTCATCAGCTGTAACTCTAGTCTTCTGTTTTGTGCTTCCCTAGTGTCACATGCTATGCCAGTGCAGGTTCCTTTCTTTTCTCTGACATTTTGCAAAAGTCTGAGAATCCTGAAGGCCTCTTATGTGAAGGATGTCTGTTAGCTGTGCTTGAAAAAGTGATTGCGACTTTCTCATCTTTTCCTGGAAAGATTCAGGCAGACTGATGAGCATAGAACTACCATAGCCACTACCTGTCCCTGTCTGTCATGTTCATGTCCCTGTCAAGGTTTAACCCCAGCCAGCAGCCAAGCCCCTCAAGCCACTCACACACTCACCCCAGTGGGGTTGGAGAGAGAATTGGAAAGGTAATAAGTAGAAAACTTGTGGGTTGAGATAAAGAGAGTTTAATAGAGAAAGGAAAAGCTGTGCATGCAAACAAAGCAAAACAAAGAATTAATTGACTTCTTCCCATTCCCAGTAGGTGTCCAGCCATCTCCAGGTGAGCAGGGCCCATCACATGTAACAGTTACTCTGTAGAACGAACAGCATCACTCCAAAGGTTCCCTCTCTTCCCCCAACCTTTATATCCGGAGCATGATATCCTATGGTCTGGAATATTCCTTTGGTCAGTTGGAGTCACCTGTCCTGACTGTGTCCCTTCCCAAATTCCCATGCACCCCCAGTCCTTCACCAGTGTGGCAGTACAAAAAGCAGAAAAGGCCTTGGCTCTGTGTAAGCTCTGCTCAGCAATAGGAAAATCATCCCTATATTATCAATCCTACGTTCAGCATAAACACACTATGAAGACATTAACTCAACCCTAGCCAAAACCAGCACACACCCCATTGGATAAATTTAGGTATTAGTAAGATAACCATGACAGTCTACTGAGACAAGAACAGCTTTACTTCTGATGGAAAAAGGAGATTTTGTTCTCCCCATTCTTCCCACTGCTCTTCATTTTTGTTCAGTCATGGAAAGGAGGAGTGTTTGAGAAGAGAAATGACCCCCTGTATGCAGATACAATTTGCCATTTCAGGACATCTCATCTTGATGAAGTGTTTATTTGGGGTTATCTGGAGTAAGTGTTTACAAATCTCTGCCACTGTCATCCTTAAGCAGCTCAGTGAGGTTGAAAGGTCAAGTCAGGTTCATTTGTGAGACCTTCCTTGAAACAGCGAGCATTTAGGGCTTTTTTCCTTGAAAAAGAGAAAGGGTCTCACATTTATCGCTTGAAACCAGTTCATTCATTTGAGCAATGTTTCCTTTCATCTTGCAGTTCTCTTAAGCGAAATCCTATTAAATGTTTGGGAGGAGTCTGCACTGTTACTGCACTGCAATGTAACTACCACTGCTCCTTCCTGTTTCCACATTTGTATAATTCAACTGAGAACATTGGGACAGTACTGGGGCAGCACTGACTTACCCTGTTTATAAAATGCATCTTGGAAAAGGGTGCCTAAGCAGTGCATCAGTCCTTTCTTACAGAAAATATCTAATAAATGACACAAACTTTGAAACAAACAGAAAAACAAGTGGTTCCTGTCAAACTATTTTTCTGTCATTCCTGTTTCCATATATCTCTGTAGGGCTGGATTCTGTCAATGCTGGAAGCAAAACACAGCCCAGTTGTAAGAGAAGAGGCAGAATGAAAGATATGTATGGGAACATACTGTTCTTTCTTGGGCAAAGCACTGGAGTGCTGATATTCCCCATGGGGGAAAGGGAGCTCAGGCATTCTGAAAACAGATCCTTCATGAGAAGATCACAAAATGACAGAACCTGGTCCAAACCCTCTCCAGGAGCAGGGTCACCTAGAACCAGTTGCCACCTAGACACAGATCAGGCAGCTGCCTCACCTTCTGCCACAGTTTGTGATCTGACTGCTTCTCACCTGTGCTCTGTGATTTTTAAAAGGAGTCTGAGAGTGAGAGGATGTACTTTACTGCAGATCAAATTGTGCAAGTAAGTGGAAATGTCTCAAGAGTGTTTATCTCTGATCTTGTGACACTGCCCTTGGCACATTTGAGTCCTAGTGGTTATTCATACTATGGAAATGTGATCGATACATTTGGTGCAGGTTTCTCGGGGTGCAGCTGCAGTGGAGCGGCAGGTTGAGCTCTGGGGGGGTTGAAACCTGAAACAAGAGGCCTGAACTGCCAACAAACTGCTGACCAAAGGGCCAGGGAGCTGTGGCCCAGCCAGGTGAGGGACACTCAGAAAAGGCAGGAGCTGACAACCCCGAGACTGTTCTGTTTTTAGACTGCGAGGGGATAAAAGCCCAGGGGTTCCTTTCTTCGGGGTCCCTCCTCAGAGGCACTAGCTCAGGCTGTTATTTTGTTACTGATGAAATTATTTTGAGGATCGGAATGTCTAAGACTACTCTGGGAAACTTGGGGTGTAGCTGACGAGGAAACCAGCTCTGACTGTGTGTGGGGGAGCAGCTGCGCAGGGGCCTCGTCCCAGCTCGGGTGGTGGAGTGTGACTGACAGAGGGGATCCTGCAGGGTCAGACAGGGAAGTTTCCCAGCAAAGAAACACAAGAATATCTGTATCAAGATCTTCCTAGCCAGGATCTTGTCTCTGACATTTGACAAGAGGAGATTCCCAGTTAGACTACGTGAACATAAGTGTGTAGTGATCTTGCTGAGAACACTCCCAAAGCCTCTCTGATGTATTGCTTAGAGATTTTCTGAGTCACTGTCAGTGTCTTTGTATTTTACATCCACACCTAATCTTTATACTATGAATTTATCCATTCCCTGGCATTGGATAGTTGTACACCAGAGACACATGTACATCACTTTGGTGCAAAACCTATTGTATTCCATAGCAAAAGTTCTGTTTTGTGACCTGGCTAAAAACAGAAAAAGAGGAAATCACAGTTCTACAGTTTCAGTATGGGAAAGAACATGGAGATTTGACTGAGATGTAGACATAGGGCTATATGCAGCATCTTTATTGTTCTAAAGCTCCCAAAAGATCCAGGTTCTTGACACTTTAAAAAGGCTCTGCCCCTACAGGGATGATGTTGGGGCAATGCATGCAAGGCCTTCACTCGCCTGGAAGTGGAGGACTGATACATAGTGCCTCAGAAGTCATGCAAAGGAATTGTCACACACTTGCTTAAACCCAGTTCACAAAGTTAGTTCTGCAAGTCTGAGGTCTACAGACCTATCTTAAATAAAAAAGAAAAATAAAGTAGAGAAAAAGAGGGCAGGTGTTGCTGTTGAAGAGCCATAACTGAGCTTCCTGACCTCAATGACAGAAAGAAAATAGAAAGAATAAGGTTACAGATGAGATGAAAAATAGTAATTATTTTAGGGCAAAAACGCATGGAATTGGTCATAAATAAAATCATTATAGATTCAGAGAATTCAACACTGAGACTGTATTTGCAAAAGACCTGGAACAATTTAATGTTAAGAAATGGAGATTCTCAGGCGGGGGCACATTGCCTCCAGCTTGAAATGAGGAAATGTCAAAACTCTGTGTTAATTTGGTGTTATTTTGACTGCAGTCTCTGAGGTAAGAAAGTAGGCAATTTTTAATCTTTCACCAGAACTGGGACAATAAAAATCACCAGGCCTGAAGAGTATTCTGGCATAAATAAGGCACAAATCACTTCCTAGAAGCAAAATTCTTATTTTCCTGAAATATGCGTCTACTGAAAGTTAAAATGAGGCTGGAGAAGATAACTTGATATTTGATCCATAGGGGCTGTGTGACAATGTAATAAAATAATAATCTCCTATAAATCTTAACATAAGATGAGAGCTCATTAGCAGGAATGCCTGAGAGAGAGTTCAGAGCATCAGAGGAAGTCACAGGAGTGCTGTAGGCTTCGCCAAGAGGCAAGATGATGCTAAGTGCATGAGCTGACACAGTACTGGCACGATGACACCTGCTCAGAAATACTCTACAATCTCAGCCAAAACTACTGGAGGGACAAGACATTCTTGAGTCTCAACTGACCTAACACAGGAGCTGCTCACAAAACCTCTGCTCAGCTCCAGACCTGAGACAATGTGCTGCAGGCTGCCAGGCTGCCACACATTTCTGTCACCCTGCTTGTCTTTGTCTAATATGGCACTTTGCTGGCCCCTCAGCACCCTCAAGGGCAGCAGAACATGTTTCAGGCCTGCTGTCAGTCCCAGTCATTCAGCTTCTCCCCTCTCCATGATATGCCAGCCTAATGCTGGTCCTTCAGAGCTGCTCCTCACTTCTGGCCTTGGCCAGCACCCAACAGGCACTGGTGAGCCACCCACTTGCTTTTAGAGGGGACAGATCCATCCTATGGGGT
>JAWWEW010000319.1:0-13952 GCA_035583185.1 Anabacerthia variegaticeps | reverse complement strand
CCTAAAGCTGCAGGATCCCGGTGGGAAGGGCTGCAGGATCCTAAAGCTGCAGGATCCCGGTGGGAAGGGCTGCAGGAGCCCGGTGGGAAAACTGCATCCCTGCCCAGGCAGCGGGAGCAGAGCCAGAGGGAAGGGCTGCACAAAGCACTGATGCATTGCAGATAAACCCTGGCTCCATCCAGGAGCTGCTTTGGCAGAGGGAGCAGAGCAGAGCTCTGGCTCTGGGCTGCAATCACATATGTCCCTCCTTCTCCCCTCCTTGGCCCAGGCAAGAGCCAATTTTTTTAAAAAAACACCAAAAATCAGCTTTAGGGAGTGCCCATGTGCAAGTAGCTTGTGGGCATGCTGCAAATCTCAGCCTTTTGGGCTGTTCAGTCCAGCTTTGCCCTCTTATTAATGGCAATAATGGAGAAGCCACGTAATCATTTAATTAGGCAACCCTCCTATATCATTACATTAATTGTTCATTTTGCCATTTCAATGGCAGCTGATTGTGCACTATAATTCTCTGATTCTGCTGCAGGAAAGGGTTTCAATTCCTTTTCAGCCCTGTTGGACACACTGGGGGACCAAGAGGAAGGACAAGGGAGCCCTCCTGGGCAATCCCTGCCCAAGTCTCTTTGCTGCTCTTTGCTGCCCTGACATGAAGGCCTGAGCAGAGCTGGAAAATTTAATTTCAAGGCCTTCTCTGCCTCATTTCCACCTTGATTTTGCAAACCCCAGAGGGCCCAAATATTCAAACCACTGGTGCTTTGAAAGGAGAGGGAAGGCCCTCAGGGCTCTGCACTCAGAGCTGAAGGAGAGGGCAGATTTTAAAGCTGCTGAAATGTTTCCTTTTAGTATTTTACCCTTTGCTCTTTTGCTTTTGTCACCACTCACGCTCCATGTGTGATCTCTGCTCCTGCTCTTGAGCAGGAAACCACAAGGAACCTCAGTGATCCTGCAGGAGTGCAAGCTGAAGATTGAGTTCTGCCTGGAGAATATCCAGGTTTGCTGCTGGCTCTTCAATAATTCAGAGACATTCGGACTCCAGAGCCACATCTCGAGGGCAGCTCTGCATTTCACACACCACACCACAACCTGCTGGAGCAACTGAGGAGCTGAGAATGGATCTGGTCTGAATTTCTGGCCAGAAATGCCTTCTCAGGCAAAGAAATCCTCCCTTCCTCCCTCCCTCCTTGCTTTGCTGCCTCATGACTTTTTCATTGGCTCATCCCCCCACCAAACATTTCTGCCTTTGCAGGACTTGGGAAACTTCTCCTGGTTTTCCATCCTCTCTTTTTCAGCTGAAAATTTGGTTTCCAGAGCCAGCAAAAACCCTTTGGCAGCTCCCTGGCTTGTCAGCACAATTCCCCATTTGGGGTACCAAATAGCAGCTAAAAATCAAAATTAACGAGATTTGGAGCACTGAACCTTCCAGATTCTCACACTCAAAGCCCAAAGGATGGGCAAAAGGAAATAAAAATCACACAATTTCAGGTTTTTCTTCCTTTTAAGATTCCTGGCTCACCAGTTGCTCTTCAGCATTAACCTGTTTGGTTCCAGTTGAAAATCACCATAGCAAAACTGAGTCTTATGTTGATATTTCTCTTTCCCCAGCAAATATTTGCTCTTTTGTGGACATTTAGTTTGCTGGGAAATAAAACCAAAACTAAAGCAAGATTCATTCCTCCCTGCTCTTGCCTACCTCGGGAAACATCCACAAATCAAATTTGCCTTCTATATTTAGCTCAGGGTTTTTTTTTTCTCCATTTAATGGTTCAAAAGGTTTCTTTTCCCTGCCCATAAATTGTGTCCTGGCTGGGACAGGAGAGAACACACTTTGTCACCTCGCTGTGCCCTCTGCAGGGTGACCAGAGGGCTCCAGGCACAGCTTGGCTGAGAAATCCTCAACACCCGGAATATTCCACGGGAAAACAATTCCAAACTCACTTCTGACCCCACAGCAGCACGAAAATTAATCTTCTTTAAAGCTCCAGCACCTTTTTGGGGTGTTTTCACCCATTAATCCAACAGGTTTTTGGTGTTCATCTCTTGTTTTCTGAACCATCCTTTCCCCCATTTCTTTGGGGCACAAACTCCCAGAGGCACCGTTTGCCTCTGTCAATATTCACTTTTTTTTTTACCCTTCTCACTGTTCCTTTCAAGGGCTTTTACTTGCCCTGCATCAGACGGATCAATGTGGTGGCTGGAGGGAAAATCTGATATTTAAAGCTTGAACCACCCCGTGCTTTCCTTTCCTGTTCCCCAAAACTCTGTGTTTACCCAGACACTGATCATTTTGGGGGCAAAGTGATGATTTTTCTACATAAAAAAGGGGGTTTTTTTGCCCCTCGTTGCTCTCACCTCTGAAATTTGCCCCACTGAGCTCCCCAGCTCCCCCTCCTGCTCCCTTGGCAAAACGAGGAGAAAACTGGGATGACAAGGCTTATCATTCAGAAAAAACCTCATTTCGTTGCCTCTTTGATTGAAAAGAGTTACATTTCTCTTCCCCCTTCCATCTGTCAGAGCCCATTAGCCAGAAATCTCATCAGAATTCCTCACCCAGCCCCTGGAATGAATTTCCTTTCCTCGTTCTGCAGCCCTGAACGTTTCTATTGTGGTTCTGGGAGACAAAGGAAAACCACTTGGAATGATTTCTTCCCTTCCTCTCTGCTTTGGGAGTTCAGTCCTGCTCCATCCTTCCCGAATATTCCCAGTTTCCAGGAATTTTCAGTGAGTTTTGCAGTCACATCTGCCCAGGCTCAGGATTTGGGACGGGAGAGGAGCTCAGAGGGCAAACAAGTCCCCCAAACTTGTGGGTTTGAATATTCCACCAGCTCTTCCCTAGGGGCACATTCCTGCAGGATTTACTGCCCCTCAACACCCCAAATCCCCAGGAATAAAAGGGCTGGGCTGACCAATTCTATGATTCCCTCACAGCTAAATGTCTAGAAAGTGGCAAATTCTGCCCCCCAACCCCTCCTGAGCTGGATTTTTTAATCAAACTTCACACTCAACTCATCCTTATTTATTCTGATTCCCAGGGAGACCCATCAGACAAAGATCACCCCAAGCCCCAAACATTCAAGCATCTTGGAGATGCCAATTCCTAAAAATATTCCCTGGTTCCACCAAACTCAGCAAATTTCAGAGGTAAAGGCTGAATGAGAACCCTGGTTAAGTTCAGAGTGGGAGTCAAGGTCACCCCAAGCCCTGCTCAGCATCCCCCAGTGACTGCACAGAACCTTCCAGAGCCGGCTGGGACACACCTGAAATGTCATTTATTTGTCACATTGGATTATAGAAGGGGAATAAATGTGTCATTAGGCAGGACAGGAGGATTTTGCTGCTTTCCCATGTTAGAAATCACCCTTTCTTTTTCCCGTGTCAGAAATCACCCTTTCTGTGCTCTTGGAGCTGTCAGATCACTTGGGGAATGTTTCTCCAGAGCTTTTGAGCAGGACTGAAGACACCAGGATGTTTGTAAAATAACTCCAAAGTTGTTATCCTGCAAATCCTGTGTTTTACAGAGCAATCCTGCCTGCCTGAGCTTGGCAGAGACTCAGAGCCTTCAAGAAGGGTTCTGCCAGGAGTGAGAGCTTTCCTGAAAGCTTCATCCAGCCTGAATTCCATACACTGTGAGGCTTCAGAGCAACCTGGAATGGGTTGGGTGGGAAGGGATTAAGCCCACCCAGTGCCACCCTTGCCATGGCAGGGACACCTCCCATAGCCCAGGGTGCTCCAACCTGGCCTTGGACACTCCCAGGGATGCAGGGACAGCCCCAGCTTCTCTGGGAATTCCACCCCAGCCCTTCCCACCCTCCCAGGGAGGAATCCCTTCCCACCATCCAGTTTACACCTCCTCTCTCTCAGTTTAAAGCCATTGCCTCGTTTCTTCAAGGACAATCTTTACAAGTATTGAAAACACTCTCCAAGGCCACTGGTGCTCCTGTTTCTTTCCCTGCCAGAGCCTCATTCCCTCCCGTGTGTGTTTTTATGGAAGCACTGGGAGTTCTGTGCCTGTAAGGAGGGATTTGGTGGCTCTGGGGCTATTTCTGTCCTTCCTGAGGCTGTTTCAGCAGCCAGAGAACAAACCAGGTGCTCTGTGAGAGACCCACGACCCACTGCAGTCCCCAGAGCCCACGACAGAGTCCTAACAAACCACTCCAGTTTGGTTTCAACCCCATCCGACCCCTCCTGGCCTCTCTTTAGCCAAAACCAGAGTCTGAGCCACCCAAATGCTGCAGCTCAGAACCCTCTGGTCCTTATTCCCCAAAGCTGTCCCACCAGCCAGCTGAGAAATGTGTTCCAGTTCTGCCTCGTGGCCATAGAACAGGTTGAATTCCACGTTGTCCTGCTGTCACCCCTGGCTGGCAGTGACACAAACTCCCTGTACCCAACTCCTGCTGCTGCATTTGCTGCCTCAGAAGGGGCCACACTCTTTGCCATGCAGGGTTTGCCTCTGCTGCTTCACTCCTGACCAGTTCCCTGCCTGCCCTGCCAAAGCACCTTGCAGAAGTGCAATCAAACCCCAGGACGTGCCTTGCCCTCCTTTCCCGTCCTGAGATGAATTCTCCTGCTTTCTAATGTTCTCCTGCTGCCACTCCCAGGGCTCACAGAAGGATCTCATCCAGCCAGGAACCAAACAAAGCCAGATTGCGTGCTGGCACTGTGCATTTATTCCATCAAACACTCATTGCCGAGTCAACACAAGGCTCTGCTTCAACCCTGAGCTCTTCAAGGCACCTTGGCCAGATTTGGGAGGGTTTGATGGACAAGATTTAGAGTTTCTGGTGTTTTCACGGTGCATTTGAGAGCCTTTGCTATGGAGGGAAGCAGGAAGCAGGGAGTGTTGGAATTGGAGAGTCTGGACTTGGAGGAGTTCCTTTTTACCTTCACATGAACACGTTTCAGCTCCACTTTGTCCTTACAAACACCCTGCAGCCCCCAAAATGCCATCACTGCAGGGCACTCTGGTCCATCAGCCCTCCTGTCTCCAGTGGCGGCAGGTTCTTCTTGCAGAGATCGAGGACTTTGCATCTCCCAGAGTTACTCCTGAAGAAATCCCAGCCCCTGAGACCTCAGCACCCCCAAAACAGGGCAGAACTTCCTGTTTGGACAAGGAGAAAAGCTGCAGGTGCACAAACAACCCTTCAGAAATGGCCCAGGAATGGATTAGCCTGGATTTATCCCCACAAAGAGACCTCAATTTGTGGGCAGAGGACAGGAGATAACCAAATCACTTCTCAGCATCCAGACACAGAGCCCTGCTCGAGATAAACATCACGGCACAATGTTTCCTGCTTGCTTCAATAAAAATCATTAATTCCTTGCCTAGGAAACAGCCCTGGCTCAAGACTCATCCCTTGCAGTGCTGACTGAAGAGTTTCTGTAACTCCACATATCATTAACCTGAGTATATAAAGGCTTTTCCTGGGGGAAGCGGCATTTGTTTGCTGAGCAGCAGCAGAAAGAGCCAGAAAAGATCAATTTTCCACTTCGAGATTTAGAAATGAATTAAAGCAATCCTTCCTGAAGGCCATGTCAAATAAAGACATCAACTGTAAGGCAGCTGAGGCAAGTCAGGAACCCAAAATAGTCACTTGAGGAGTTGGTATTATCCGAGTTCAAGTGTTCCTGCAGGTGCCAAATGTGACAGAGACTGTGCCCTGAGGGGGAAGCCCAGGCTGCAGCTCCTGTGCCTGCTCTGAGCCAGCCTGCAGTGGCTGCCTCGTGTAGAATACATCTTTTCTGGCTAATCAAAGCTGTCTGCTGCTTCACATCTCAGAGGAGAGAGATGCTCTTGATGCTCGTGATGTCAACGCTCCGTCTTTCAAGCAATTCTGCCCCCAGGCTGGGGCAGAGCAGTGCTCAAACAGCCCTGACTGCAGGTGAGCTCCTTGGCAGGTCCATGAGGGTCCCAAACGTGGAGAGATCATTAATATTAATTTGCTACCTTGTCCTTAGGCTGGAGGTTCATTCGAGACCCAAGACCAGCATCTGCTCATGGTTATTTTTGCTCAGGGTGAGTGAAGTAAAGGGAGAGCAGCACCTCATCCATCCTGCACATCAGTGGATCAGGAAAACACACTGATGGCTGATCCACAAATAAAAAACATCATTTATCAGCTTGCCTCAAGCCCGATTTTATTATTTTTTTCCCCCTAGCTACTAATCTTTCCTGACAGGGAGCTTTTGCTCATCTGCTTTGAAACAGGAAGCCCCAGTTTGCAGGGCCAGCAGTGAGACTCTTCTGGAGGGGCAGAACCTTCCCCAGGCTGAGATGGTGTGGAAAGGAAGGGCTGGTTTGTGCAACCCCCAAGTCCCCATCCATCAGCTCTGAGCACATCTGGGGCTTTGCCTTTGGGCTAAAGATGTTTAAAGATTGACATTAATGCAAGTCCTCCTGCAAGCACCAAATAAAGCAAGGGACTTCTCAGCAAGGAAGGGCTGGATATTTGGGAAAGGTTCTTCCCCCAGAGAGTGGTCTTGGCTTCCAGAAACAAAATCCCCCACCTTTCTCCCCCTAAATAGGACTTGAAATAGGAAACATTCCTGAGGATGATGTAAATTGAAGAAATGCTCTGCTTTCCCTGTCCTGTTCCCTTCTCCTTTGCCATCCCCCTTGCCAGGGACAGTTTTTCCTGGCCCCAAATTGCCAGGGATAAATGCTTTTCTTCACAAGTCCCTGGGCTCTCATTCCAGCTTTGCAGCTCAGTTGGTGTGGCTTGAAATTCGTCTCCTCAGGTTCTCCTGCTGTCTCGTCTTCCTCCATGTGTGACTTGCAGATTTGTCCCTCATCAAGGTGCCAGTGGGGCGATGGAGGGGATTAATAGGAGCAAATGATTTTACAAGCTTCAAAAAGGGCCACAAATCAAACCTCCCGAGCTAAATGCTCGCAGCAGTCACAGCTGGCAGAGCTGCTGGGGAAAGGAACATCTCTCCTCAATGGATTTGCTCAGGGAGGATGAAATAACACCTCCAGAGAGAGCTTGAGACTCTTTTGGTGGCTCCTTTGGTGGCTCCTGTTGCCCAACTTGTCACCTGCCAGCACGTGATGGGGAAACCTCACCAGCCCAAGAGGGTTTCTCACCCTCCAGAGCCTGGGGCTAGAAAAGAAGCAAATTCCTTATTATTTATGGTATAACCCCTCAACTGCCATGTGGAAAGTGCCCATCATGGGCAGCTGAAGTGGCTGGATGTGATCTGATTCAGGGGAAAAGCCACAAGGAAATGAAGTGACAGCACAGGGTCAGCACGTGGGTCACCCTGAAACAGCACAGAGACAATTCTGCAAGAAATAAGAGCCTGGGGTTTGGTCTCCTGAGCAGAGAGGAGACTTTGGTGTCAGAGTCTTGATGCTTCCACTTACAGCTCAATTCCGAAACTGCCTCGTGTGTGCCCAAATCCTACATGTTTCATTTGTCTCCCGACTTCACCCCATCACACGAGCCAAATCTGGGAGAGGAATTGCTGGAACACCCTGGCAGCCTGAAAGCCACGGGGTTTTACCTTCAGCTTCGTGTCAGGAAGACAAGAAATGCTTTCCTATTCCATTAATCACCAGTGCCATGGTCAGTCCCCAAAGCTGAGAGTTTTCTCCCCGTTTTAATCAGGGGAACATCAGGGGACAAATGGCTAATCGGGAGCTTTTTACCAACTCTTACAAACCACGAAGTGGCTGCTTGCCAATTAAAGCTCTGATTCCAGCTGAAGGTGACGTGGTTAAGCTGATTTGGAACAGCAAAGAATTTGAACTAATAAATTAAGGAATTCAGGAGGAGACTGAGAGGATGATGATGAGGAGGAGGGTTTGGAAATCCCAACTTCCCAGCAGTTCCACGCTGCTCCTGGGTGGGTTTGCAGCTCCTGGGCCCCAAATATTTCACAAAGAGAGGATGCCCAAGCCCCAGGAGCAGCAGCCAGGTCCTGCCAGGACATTTCCCTGCTTCAGGATGGGCACTGGGTTACAAACCTCTCTCTAACCTCTTTATTCCAGAGCACCTGGATGGGAAACAGGCTCCTTTCTCTTGGAATCCTCACACACCAACAGGTTTCACACATTTTTCTCTTTTTATGGGGAAAATAAAATAAAATAGATGCAGGTTCTGAAGTCCAGCTCTGCTTTGGCATCACAGGTATGAACTCCCTCCCTCCCTTCCAGCAGTCCCTGTGCTTTCAGCAGCCACAGCCAAAACGAGGTTGCATATTTTGCAAACACAGTTATTTTTTTCATACTTTATGTGCTGTCCGTGCTGACAACTGAAACCAGCTGGAATTAATATTTATGAAAAATCCCTTACTGATGTCAGAAGGATCCAGACCAAGCACAGAGTTTCTTGACAAAAGAGGGGTGGTGGTTTTTTTTTTTTGGTATTATCCCTTGCAAATATGTGACCTAAATAATATAAAGTGTATTAAAGTGTTTGCACCACGCCAGCCACTGATAGAAATATCAGGTTCCTGTGGGCACCTGCCTGTATTTCATAGAATAAAAAGGAATATGAAACTGGGAGCAGCAATCCTGGTGATTAAAATTTAATGCCAAATAAAAATTTAGATGACTGAAGGATATGGAGTGTAATGTGGGAAGCTGAGGGGTAATTTAACCTGTGTGAGAGCTGCAACTGGTATTTGCAAATAACCTTTTCCCTCAAATTTTATATTTTTTTTAACATTTTTACTGAGCATGAATCCGTGAAGTGAAAGTTGAAAACAGACAAGTCATCTCGAAGCAATTCCAATGTTTTATTTAAAATAGCTTTTATGATAATAAGAAAGAAAACACATTTGGAACAGCAAATCTGGAACATTTCCCTCTTATTCATTTATTTTTACCTTCGTGGGCTTTCGGGGAGTAAAAATAACCAGGGACTAAAATATGGAGATGACTCCCTGGAAGAAAACACCCCACAAAAATCCCCGTGGATGTTTTTAAACATGTTTTTAGCCGGAAACATGAGATTTTTCAATAGTCAAACGATGGCAGCAGCCACAGCAGCTGGGTCTGGCCACGGTGCTGCATCCACAGCAGGGCTGGGAGGGGCAGCAAAACCTTCCCCAGGCAAATTCCCTTCGCTCCACGGGCGGGGGAAGAGCCTGAGGAGCCTGATCAATATTCTTAGTCATGGCTGGCTTATTTAATTATGGGCAGATGAGCTGGCTTTCAAGCACACTTTTCGAGGCAGGCTATTAAAAAGCTTCCCCTATAAATACCCCGCTGCCCACCGAGCCCCTGGGGAGGGTCCCCAAGCTCTTCCCATTCCACTGGTGGGGGCTCAGCCTGGAATTGCATCCCTGGGCAGGCTGAGAGCCCCTTGCCCCCCTGCCCTCCATCCCCCCCATCCTGGGGGCAGCAGCTCCGTGTCCCCCCCCGGGATGTGGCCCCAGGGCTGGCCAGAGCCACTTTGGCTAATTGGGATCCGGCCCTAAAAGCATCCCGGGTGCCGCCTAATGCGGGGCCAGGGGTTAATGCACGATTACAGGAGAGCATTTAATCTTCCAGAAAGGGAAAGGGGCCCTTATTTATTTATTTACTTCAGTCTTTCCTTGGGTTTGGGGCCTTTAAAAGGGGGAAAAGCTGCTCCACCAGCGAGTAAGAGCACATTTCCAAGGAGCTCCCTGGCAGATGTGTCTGCTCCTCCTGCAGTGGCCTTGGGGATATTCCCATGTTTCCATGGCAGGGAATGCTGACACAGCCCCAGCCCTGAGCTGGGGGGTCCCTGTGCAGCCCCAGTTGTGTCTCTGGGTAAAATCCCCCCCCCAAATTAACTGGCAATCAGCACAGAGGGGACTGAGCTGCTCTGATTAAAGAGAGCTCAGGCACATCCAAAGCCCAGTGATGCCCAGCAAAGGAAACTCCTGCCAAGACCACGTTGGGGCAGGAATGGGAAGGGGAACAATCCCTCAGCTCAGGAATGGGAAGGGGAACAATCCATGGGCTCAGGAATGGGAAGGGGAACAATCCCTCAGCTCAGGAATGGGAAGGAGAACAATCCCTCAGCTCAGGAGCTGAGCTCAGGAAGGGCAGAAGAGCTGGAGAGAGCAGAGACCTTTAGTACCAGGCATGTTCTCCCGTGCAGGGGGTTTGGTTTGCTGACAGCCTGCCCAGGAAACCAGCAGGATGCCGAGGGAGGTTTGTTCCTGGGAAAGCTCTGATGGATGATGAACAAGCCTGGCTGCAGCTGGAAGCATTTTTGGGGACCTGCCACCAGCCTGGGCAGGGATGTGTGAGCAGCAGCTCTGAAAGAACAGCTTGGGTGGTGCTCTCCTTGAGGAGTTCAAGGGTGCAGAGCCTGCTCCAAAACTTTAGACTCACCAAAATTAGCCCTTGTGGGCTCAATCTTGCCTTGACATAACACTGGGAAGTCACTGGTCACTGGCTGGTGTAAACCAGAGCTGCTTCTGGGCAAAGAAGGAGCATTTGGTGGCTCAGAGGCCACCAGGTCTGATCCTCATCTCCATTAATGTCACTTTACACCTGCCTGGCCACAAATTAGGAAACCCCACTGGGTGCCCTCGGTGCTCACAGGTCTCATCCTGTGTCCCCACAGCTGAAGGGACATTGCCCAGCTAAAAGCCAGAGGTTGAATTCCACTTGAAGAAGGAACATTGTCCAGCTAAAAGCCAGAGGTTGAATTCCACTTGAAGAAGGGACATTGCCCAGCTAAAAGCCAGAGGTTGAATTCCACTTGAAGAAGGGACATTGCCCAGCTAAAAGCCAGAGGTTGAACTCCCCTCGAAGCCCCTGGTGGGTCCGTCCCTGCCATTAGTGAGATGCTGTTTTACCCAAAGGTTTCTCCTCAGGACCCTCCTGCCTCTCTGCATCGATCAGCAGAGGGGCCAGGGAGCACCTCCTCTCCTCCTGGGCATCCCTGTGGCCCTGGAGCCTTTGTTAGGATGGATGGAAGGAGGGAGGGAGGGATGGAGGGGCTGTGGGGAGCCAGGCAGGCGCTGGGCTCATCACTGGCGTCAATAAAGCCCTTTTAGCAGCACAGCTGCCTCCTCATCCCCCTGGACGGTGCCTGTGGGGCTGGGGGGTTGCTCCTGGAGGGGGAGAAGGGGGATCAGCTGGGCTCCTTCCCTCGGTGCTGCTGCCAGGGGGGCATTTCTGTCAGGACACGAGGCTCAGGGCACACGGGGCAGGATTCCCAAAGGGCAGCCACTGAAACAAAGGAGGGTCCTGCAGCTGGAGGTGAAAGGAGGAACTGAGCCAGTTTGCTTTATGAAAAAAACCCAAAAAAAATAGAGAGGAAAACCACAGTTTTGTGGATAGTTTGTTCTGGAGGTGCAAAAGATAACAGCAGAGGCATCACACCCACACAGAGATGTGCAAGCCACTGATGGGAACAGGCTGCTCACTCTCCACTGCAGAGTGACTGGGACTTCACTTGGCTTTATTTTTAGGCTCAGTTTGAAGCAACTCTGAGAGAGACAACTGTGGAAGGAGAGCCCTGGAGGGGCTCTAAAGCACAGACCTCTAATAGCCACCCACCCCAGCAGCCACCTCAGCCCTGGTCCTGGTCCAGCCCCAGCCAAAAACATGATGCTGGATGTCTCCTTTGACCTCCCAGCTCCTCCCTGAGCCCACGGGGCACCCAGACAGTGCTGAAAAAAACCCCCCAAAATGAACCAAGGAGGAAGAACAGGGTGACTCTGTCATCTATATATAGCACAGAAGTGGTGCCAAGCCAAATGTAGGTTAGTATAACATGTGAATCATCCTGCTTTGAAGAGCCAGGATGGAAATAAAGGGATGTGAGAAGGGGGTGGGGGCAGAAGTGGTTATAAAATCCTGCCTTGATTGACTCTGAGTTGTGGTCTGCCAACAGCCTCTAGACAGGAGTATGGAGCATGTGATGCTCCTGTTCCCACTATGCTGGAGAGGATCTGCCTGTAATTCCCAAGCAATGTGCCAGCAAAATACTGTAAATATGCCAGCACTGACAAAAGGAATCAGAGCAGCTTCTCTGGCTGAGAATCTGTGGCTGATTCCCCATCAAACAGATGGGAGTGTTTCCTAATGGGCAGGGCACGAGGCTCTCCGTTCCTTCCCTAATTCTCTTTCTTCCCTGTCTCTGGGGAAGGGGATTAAAGACAGGGCCCCCCTTTTAAATCTCTTCGAGTGTGAGTAATGAAAAATGCAACAGGAGCAGGTCAGCACCACCAGTGGGCACCAGCAATGCTAAGAAAGGCACAGAAATTATGCACAACTTGTATTTTAGTGTCAATTCCCCCAGTGCAGCCCCCAGCAGGGATGCACCACGGTGATGCATTAGGGTGCCTGTGCTCTCCCAGATGTTTTATGGTGCACAGGAGGTGGTGCAGGGGGTTCCTGGGGCTGTTCCTGGGGCTGGCAGCCCCTCTCTTGGTGCTTTTTTAATTGGCAGTGCTGGTGCAACCAGCTCTTAGAGGCAGTGGAAGATTTGGGCCCCCAGGGTGTGGCTTGGGGCATTTGCCTTGGCAGCAGCTTCCCATGCTCCCCCAGCCTTTAGGGATCAATCCCCACTGCAATGGTTAAGTTCACTGTTCCTGATTACACCAAGGAAGTTGGGCCATAATGCTGCCAAGGAGTTAATTGGCATTTGCTCTGCAGGACTGGAGACAGCTAAGGCAGCTGAGGTTAAACCTGAACTCTTATTAATCCGGGCTCAAGGTTTGGTCTTCAGGGTCTGGAAATGCTCATGATGGTCAGAAACCATCAACAGAAAGGTAAAAGGTCTGAGGAGCTGGATCCAGCCACCAGAAAATAAAGATTTTTATTGTTACTTATGCCACCTGCTTTTCCTAGACTCCTTTAACCTTCCATTATTTGTCTCACATTCATTTCCATATTTATTAACAGCAGCTCCCCAGTCCTCTTTGTTTGCAAGATCCTGCACCTCGTGGTGTCTTTTTCCCAGTGGGGTTGACAGGGAAAGGGAAGAAGAAATGGGATCTGGTGGCTTGCAATGCACCAGCAGAGTAATAAAAGCTCTTTTGGGAGCCTTTTGTGCAGGAGGGACCAGCACTCAGCACCTGCTTTTCAATTTAAACAAAAAAACCAAACCATCTCTTCAGCCCTATTTGTGTAGCCCTTCCATAAATAAATGGGAACAACAAGCACCTGAGTTTGTTGTTCTAAAAAGAAATGAAATTGAAGTTCTGAAGGTTTCAACAAAAACCAAAACCCCCCATTCTTCATAATCTTCCCACAAAGCCCTAAGCTCATTTTTCCTTTGAAAAATGACTAGCCCTGCATTAGACAGCAAAATTTAATGTAATGAAATGTTTGCCATGGGAGGGAAATAATTTGGAATACAGATGGTAAATATTCCTGGCAAGTTGCAAGCCATGGCATTTTTTGGTGGAAAATATACAGGGGAGCATTAATAAATAGATACCCGAGGAACACAAATCAGGGCAAGCAAGGAGTGTTTTTGCAGGAAGCATTTCAGGATACAGAAATGGTTCTCTTGTTCCCAGAGAAAAGTTATTCCATGTCTGGAAATCCTGGCCAGCAAGGACACAAGTGCTGTCTCTGCCCAGGGGACAATGATGTTTCCAGCCCAAAATTCACCTGCCCTGGTGACTCCTGGTCAGTGCTGGGCAGAGATTTCCAGCATCATTTGGCAGGATGGGGGAAAAAAACCAATCCCTGCATTTCCCAGTCCCCACAAGCTCTTAAAGAAGGAGGTTTTCCCGTAGCTGAAAAGCAGCAAATCACTGCACTGTGGCTCTGGAGTCTGGTCCTCGGGATTTAGAGCTTCATGTCTTAAAAAAAAGTGTCTATTTTTGTATCAGTCTCTCCGAACGCGTTCTTTGCACTCCATGTAAATGCCATCCATTAGCATTAATTATAATTGGAGCCCATTATCGCTTAGACATCCATTATCCGGCAGAACACTCTCCACGCCTCCCTTCCCTTCCCTTCCCTTCCCTTCCCTTCCCTTCCCTTCCCTTCCCTTCCCTTCCCTTCCCTTCCCTTCCCT
>JAWWEW010000318.1:0-13955 GCA_035583185.1 Anabacerthia variegaticeps | reverse complement strand
GCCCCTTCCCATCATTTTCCCTGCCCATGGAAAGGGATTGGAGCAAGATGAACCTCCCCAGCAGGGAAGATGCTCATGGAAAAGCAGGAGAGAATCCTGGAATGGTTTGGGTGGGAAGGGACCTTAAGCCCATCCAGTGCCACCCTTGCCACGGGCAGGGACACCTTCCACTTATTTCTGGAACAAAAGCATATTCAGGGTGGGCTGAGGTGTCTCATAATTCATAAATAATAATTAATCAATTAGTTATTATTACTCAATTAAACATGTTGCATTCTGGATGTTTCCACAGGGTATTATTTCCACCTGGAAAATTATTGAGTATTATTTTCTTAAGAAGGGGCTGGTGGTGTCAAAAAGGGTCATGGCTGGTAAAAATTGGGATTGTTCAGCCTGGAAAAAAAAGAGAAGGCTTTGGAATGACCTAATTGTGGTCTTTCAGGACCTGAAGGGACATGACAAGGGGAATGGGTTCCCACTGGCACAGGGCAGGGTTAGGTGGGACATTAGGTTGGATACTGGGAAGGAATTCCTGGCTGGGAGGGTGGGCAGACCCTGAAAAAGGTCGGGAAGAGAAGCTGTGGCTGCCCCTGGATCCCTGGAAGTGTCCAAGGCCAGGTTGGACAGGGCTTGGAGTGACTTGGGACAGTGGAAGGTGTCCCTGCCCATGGCAGGGGGTGGCACTGGATGGGTTTTAAGGTCCCTTCCAACCCAACCCACTCCAGGATTCCATGGAGAAATGGAGCCATCTCACTGCAATTGGAAACCATCACTTCCCCCCAGCTTTCATTTCACAAGGGCAAAGAGGCTGGGAAGGGAAAAACTCCTATCAGCAGAGGGTGACAAATGTGTTTTGCTGTTTGTTTCCCTTTTTTCCCAGCCCGTTTTTTCCCTTTGCCTTTATTAATTATTAATTAAAGGCAGAGGTTTCCCACGCTGTGGCCCCTCTTTCCTTCTGCTGGGGTTTGGGGTTGGGAGCAACACTTTGCAGACTGAAACCCTGGGAGAGATGGGGCAAAGCCTCATGCCACGTTTTCCCTGTCCTACCCCTCAAAGTTGGGAAAATCCTTATCAATAAAATAAATGTAAAGAATCCAGGAGTCTTTTCCAGCTGGGAATTGCTGCTCTAAGGATAAAATAGATTTGCTCCTCCTTTCAGGACCCCAAGTGTGTTTGTTTGGGGTTCTTTAATTGAATTGTTCTCCATCCAGCAGGATGGAGGGGAGAAACCAGGAGAGAAGATCTCCAGGGCTCCATTTCTCTAAGTGCTCCTCAGCACTCAGTCCATGAGGAGCTGCCAGGGAGAAAAATACAACACTTGTCCAGCATCTTAATCAGGCAAATGATTTGTGACAAATAATCTCTTGGACTGATCGTATTCCTCTTCTGCAGGAGAGCAGCTTTTCTTCCCCCTCCATCACTTGTCGTGGTGCTTTTCCCCAAGTGCTGGAGAGGAGCCAAGGCCATTTGGAGATTAAAGGACAAAAGTGGAGCTCTTTGGACAGGATATGACAGGTTTCTCTGTTGTCACCACATGAGAGCCTGGGCATGGATCAGACCTGGCCTTTTCCAGCCCCAAGCAGGGCTGGCCCAGCCCTGTCCCTTTGCTGGGAGCTTGGGAAGGCAAAGGGACAGGGAAAAGGGACCCTGATGGAGGATGGCAGGGACATGGAAAAGGTGTCACCTGTGCCCCCTGATGGGGGGTGGCAGGGACAGGGAGAAGGTGCCACCTGTGCCCCTGATGGAGGGTGGCGGGGACAGAGAGAAGGTGCCACTTGTGCCCCTGATGGAGGGTGACAGGGACAGGGTGCTTTGGGGGATCTGCCACAGCAAAGCACCATTTATTTATCCCCACTTCCATTTGCAAGATGGTTTTTGGCTTTTTGCAGTTACCAGCTCAGACTGTGAAGAACGTTCCGAGTGAGTTTGATTGAAGTAAATGTTTATTTTCCCTGCCAAATGGAACCTGGAAGAAAGTCAGGCTGGGAGCACTCAGAAGTCTCCCTTCCCTCTGGCAGCACAGGGAGGTGGGAGCTGAGCTGGCACATCAGCAAGGAGGGGTAATGAGGCTTTGAAGACAAAATCCCCATTCTGGCCAATCCCCAAAGTGCCATTTATTTACAGAAAACATGTAATTGAAATGTCAGGGGAGAACAATTAAAAGCATCCCCTGACAGGAACGTCAATGGGAGCAGAGCTGGGATTTCACTCGTGATGCAAAGATGGATTGGGGCTGGTTTTTCCCTTTTCACTCATTCCTTAATCTCTTTTCAATGTCACGATCCTTTCAATGCAATTTGGAGCAGAAGGAAAAGGTTTTAACCTCCAGTAGCTCAAGAGATTTTGCTCCAGCAGTGGCTGAGGGCTCAAACTTTAGTTATATAGACTCATGCAATATATAATGCATTATATATGTATTATGTGTGGGAGATATATTCTGTATTAGATATTAATGGCTTTAAACTAAAAGAGAGGAGGTTTGGATGGGACATTGGGAAGAGATTCTGGGCTGTGATGGTTTATTATTTCTTAAAAAACATTTCCTAAGTGTTCATCATGGAATCCCAGCATGGTTTGGGGTTAGAAGGGGGACCTTAAAGCTCATCCCATTCCAAGGGACACCTCCCACCAGACCAGGTTGCAAATGCCTAAATGGATCCATCCAGGTGGGATTTGTGCATCCAAGGGCTGAACCCAATGGATGGGGCTCCACACCCAGAGGGACTCCAAGCAGGAAGGACTCCAAGCAGGAAAATCCACATTCCCTGCAGGATTTTAACCCAGTAGAAGCACTTTCAGGTTTCTCCTTGAGTTTTGAGGTTCACCCTCAGGTTATTCCCTTTTTCCCAGCTGGTCAGACAAGGTCATGGCAAAGCAGCAGAGCCCTGGACAGTTCCTGGTCTCCAGGCAATTGCTTTGCTGCAGAACCTCCTTTCATTGTACCCGACCTTCAGGACATGGTGCAGTAATCCAGCCAGGAAAACAACATTCAAAAGATGTCCTTTGGGCTTTTCTGGTTGATATTTCACACATTTCAGAATTTAAAAAGAAAAAAAAAAGAAAAAGCAAGCCATCCTTTCCCCCAGCATCTCATTTTCCCTGGTTCTTTGCAGGATGTGATGAGGACAGAACAGGAATCAGAGCTGGCACAGGGAGCAGAAAACGTGTCTGGGAGAGCTTTGCTTCAAGTGTCAGCTGGAATTTTGGAGCTGCTCAGTGGTGGGAGGCTCAATGCTCTGAATTGGAATGCTGGGTTTGGGGACAGCCCTGGGCTGTGTTTTCCTGGGGATACACACACACACACATCTTGTGCTGGGCCACAAACAGGCAATTAGGAGGTTCTTGGTGGGGCAGCAAAGGGCTGCAGGCTCCTCTTTCCAAAGGATCTTCTCCCCAGGGGTTTCCCTTCCCTCAGACCCAGAGATCAGTCATGAAAGAGTCAGGAGGGGACATTTGTGACAAGCCCAGGTGGTGGCTCAGCCTGGGACCTTCCAGGAGCAAAGGTGAGAACAATCTCGGGGCAAATTTTTGTAGCTTTTACAGCTGCTGACGTATTTTATGTGCCACTTTCCACCTTTGTTTGGCATGGGGGGAGTGAGGGAGGCAGAACAAGGGGCTGAGGGAGTTTGCTGCCCCTCCACACTCCTGCAGCTCATTCCCAAGGTGAGCTGTCCCCAAACCACTCAGATGGTGAAATTGTCCCTCGTGTGTTTTGGGGAGTTTCTCTGGGAATATCCTCATTCTCAGTGCTTTGATCCACCTCCTGGGGAGCCCCTGCAGATCTGTAACCCCTCTGGAAGGCAGGGCTGTTTCCTGAGCCAGGAGGACCAGGAGGATCCAGCCCTGCCAACAAGGAATCCTCTGCTGGAAGCACAGAGAGCTCTTTGCTGTGTCTATCAGACGTGCAGACACCACAACAAACCTGCCAGCTCCCTGAGTTTTTGGCAGTGGGCTTTGGTTGGCTTTTCAGGATAATCTGCTGCCAGGTTTCCACACAAGTGACCTCTGTGAAGAGGCAAAGCCTCCCAGGTTTCCACAGCAAGCACAGGACAGTTCTGCAGCCCAAGTGAACCGGGCAGAGCAGAGCCAGGAGGGTGTTTGGCAGCTCTGCACTCCCCTCCTGCACTCTCGAAGCCACTCGGGCTGGAAGAGCCTCTCCTGGGAAGGGCTCACACACTGCACAGTCCTAAAAATGATCTGCTGCTCATGAGGACCTGCATCACGAGCCCACAGCACTTCATGGGGATGGGAGAAGGGCAGGGAATGCAAATACAGCCAAAGGGTTGGGGGGATTTCAATTTATTCCATGTGTGATCCTGTTCTGCTCGTGGATCACCCACAGCCAGGAGCTGGGCTGTCCTGGGCACATGGGACAACTCAGACACCACTCTGAGGGCTCCATCTCCTCCAGAAGTGCTCCACTGGGTACCCAGGACACCCAGGCACTTGCAGGAGAAGGACCAGGTTGCCCAGAGAAGATTCCTCATCCCTGGAATGTCCAAGTCCAGGTGGGATGGGGCTCTGACCAGCCCAGCCCAGTGGAAGGTGTCCCTGCCCGTGGCAGGGGGTGGCATGGTCCTTAAAGTCCCTTCCATCCCAATCCATGTGGATTCCATGATTTATTTCTAACAAGGATCCAACCTCTGGCCTATAAAAGTATAATCATGAAATCTATTAGGAAAAAAAAGAGGAAAATCCAAATTTTGGAGCCCAAAGCCCTGAGTGCCTGCTCTGCCCCCCTGGGCATGGTGGCCACAAGAGCCAGGGGTGGCCCAGGGGTTTTGTGTGTTTTGTCTTTGAGGTTTTTTTCTCTCTTTGATCAGCTGCTTTTTAACAGTCAAAAAAAAGGCTGCAATGCAGGAAATCATAATGGCATTCTGCTGTGTGTCATCTCTGCCCCGTTTTTGACGTGTCACACATTTAACCAAGTGCCCTACTAAGCTAATGGCTCGGTGACATTTGTTCCCTGCTCTGCTGGGGGAGGTGAAGCTGCTGTGCTCTCCATTAGGGGTAATAACCACATTCCTTGCTTCCAGGGAATAGCTGGAACACATCAGGAGCAAAATTCCACTGGCAAGAGCTGAAGTTTAAAAGTCAGGATTGAATTCACAAGCTGTTTAGGTGGGTTTTATCCTGAAAAAAATCAAATTTCATGACTCGAAGGTTAAAAATCCCAGGCAGTGGTTTTACCAACAGGTAGATTGTCACCTGGGCAAACTTTGGGGCTTTTATTGGAATATTTGAGCAGCTTCAAGTCTCTCATCTGTTCCCTTGCTGCTGGTGGGATCCTCAGTTTTATTGCTCTCACTGCAAGGCAAAATGTTCTGTCTCGACCCGGGAATATTGTTATTATTTACACTAAATGTTCACTCACTGCATTTAATCATTAGGGTGAAACCCCCAAATATAGCATAGGATGCAGATACAATGCAGATGTAATGATGTACCCTTAAGCTGTTTTAAACTCAATACACAGAGGTTGTATAGATGTTTTAAGGGAAGACTCAAAGCCCACCCTGAGATGGTAACTTAAAGGTAGAATTTAAGCAGAACAAAATACAGTGAAGGCAGCAATTCTATGAATAATTTCCATTTCTTTTTTCTATGAAAGATTCTAGACCTTTTTCCACACTTGCCAATGGCTTAACAGAAAAGATTGAGTTCTATTTTCCCCCCCAGGTTTGCAGAGTGAGTACAGAAATCACTGTTTGTAACTGGCCACCTCCAGATCCACGGGGTAGCGGATACGGAAGGTCATGCACTTCTCCCTGTCAATGAAAATGCTGTTGGCTTTCACAGCTATCTCCTTCTCCAGCTTCATCCTTGTCTCCTCCAGGTTCTTCAGGCACTGCTCAGACTCCATCAGTTTTCTCTTCAGGGCTTCAAGGAACACTGTGAGTTCTTCAACTTCGCTCACCAACCTGCAGGGAATGACAGGAAGGGATGAGGAAGAGCAGGAGATGCTCAAAGAGACATCAGCTGGAGTGGGAATAAAGATCAGCAGGGGCAGAATCACAACATGCATCAAAAAGGGGCTCAGGGGATTTCAGGAAAAGCAGAGTTCACTTTCCCAGCCTTCCATGGCTTAGGCAGTGCCAAGAATTGATTTAGGGAGCCCCTGGAACTGATTTAGGGAGCACCAAGAGTTGATTTAGGGAGTACCAAGCACATCTCTTGCTGCTAAGCCCAGTGGAATTATCCATCCTCTGTGTAGGATGCTTGTACTTGGCATTATAGGGCAAAAATGGGTGAAAAAGTCATGAATAAGTCATCCAGTTTGCTGGATCAGGGTTTTGTCAAACCTGGTTTTTGGTCTCTGGTATAAAACTCAAGAGGTATAAAAGTCTTTACTCCAAACGAGCAACACATCCTTTAAAAAAATTAGCAAGTGAGTTTTAAAGCAGCACTTAATTTTGACTAAACTCCAGAGGGGGAAGGTGCCCTGCTCCAATCTGCCTGTGGAGAAGGCACCTGCTTAATTCCTGGGAAAACAAGATCCCTGGGTGCTGTGCCAACTCCAAACACAGCTCCACGTGTCCTTAAATCCATGCAAGGCTGCAGAACTTGGGCAGGGAGGGTTTGCTGGATGAGGAGCTTAAAGGAGATGCCATAAAACATCTGGAGCAGCTGGCTGTCCCTCCTGGCTGGACAAAGGGGTGGCACCTCTGTTGCAGGGATCCTGGAACCCTGCCCAGCTGATTCCCTGCTTTTCCCAAGGCAATGGGAGTGGGAAGGAGGAGAATCAAAGTTTCCAAGGAGATCAACAGGTGCCCTTTAATGTGAGAGGATTTGTCGCCCTCCAGGTTTAAACAGATTGTTCCTGAAATGACCCCCCAGCCCCGGGCTGTGAAACAGGGGCTGCTCCCAGACATTCCCATTCCTATTCCCATTCCCATTCCCAGCACCTGGAGAGCAATTCCCTCACACAGAGGCCACCTCGTGGTGGATTGGGGTGAGCAAGTGCTGCCACACATGCTTTGGATCACCAGCACCCCAGAGAAACCACCCAGGTGAGGGGATAAAGCAGAGCTGAATTTGGACATTGGCTATATGCTAACATCAGGAAAAATATATATAAAATAATATTTTAAAAGTGAAATGAAATGAACAATATAATAAAACATATTAGGGATATTGATTACACTTGCTATATTTTATATTATATTAATCATTCTTTATATAAAATACGACAGAATCAACTCTAATAATAATGTTGAAAATAACATATTGACACCAGAATATTCCTCCCAGTGATTTCAGCCTCTTGACTCGTGTACCCCAATCACAGAGCAATAAAGCTGCAGGTGTGTTGCCACTAAAAAGTGGGAATATTCTCCCTTTGGGACAGAAGGGCCCTGGAGCTCCATCCCCTTACCTGAACTGTGCCTCGTCCTTGCACAGCTCGATGTTGGGCCTGAAGGACCTGTCGTAGAGCCTGGTCTGAGCCACTTTCAGGTGGGTCTCCTTGTCCCTGATGGCTTGTTTGAGGGCCACAATGTTGGCTTCCTGCTCTCCAATGTCCTTGAGGATCTGGGGAGACACCCAAGAACAGCCACTGTTTCAAAGAGGCCTTTTCCCCAAACATCTGCCCATGGGCCTGCTGGAGTTGCTGTGGTTTTGCCCTCCTGGTTGGCCACAGTTCAGGAGAAATGGAATTACAAAGGGGGCTTGGACCTCTGCACTTCCACTGGGAATCACTTCTTGGGTCTGAAGAGCAGCAGAAAATATTCTGCAGCCTGTTGCAAACCTCTTCCACATCTCCTGTGGGATGGCAACACTTCCCACCTCCAGGATGTGCTTTTAATTGTAAATTTGAGCTTTATTTGATTTTAAATGTAAATTTTATCTAAGAAGAAATCATGGTATTTTGAATGAGATGGAGAGCTGCTGATCAGCTTGGAAATCCAGGGATTTCTGAAGAAAACAGAAGGACTGGAAATCCTGAATCCCTCCTAAGCACACACAAAATAACTAAAGCCCACCCAGCTGTCCCACCAGGTCTGTTTTTCTCACACCTGCCAATGGGCTGACACAAACCAAGGAGCTGCTCCACGCTGGAGAAGGGGAAGAGCTGAAGACCCCCTTTGTTCACAGAAGAAACAAAAGTACTAAGGTGGTTTGGAGTAATTTGTTTTTACTGTTACCCTGAGAATCACATCTTGGGTCTGAAAAACAGCAGCAAATATTCTGCAGCCTCTTCCAAACCTCTTCCACGTCTCACGTGGGCTGAACACACTTCCCACCTCCAGGAATTGCCACCAGGTCTAAAGGAATGACTATTTTTATCACACTTGCAATGGCCTGACACAAACCCAGGAGCTGCTCCACGTTGGAGAAGGGGGGAGAGGCTGAAGACACCCCTTGGCCCTTGGCAGGACCTGCTGCCACCACTGCCATTCCTTAAAAACCATGACCCTAGGATCATTCCTGAAAACCCACAATCCTGGGAATCCTCCAAAGAGAGCTCCTTGATCACACACTTTTAGATTTTAGTTCAGGCCAATCACAGATGAAAGTGATTCATTTTCCTTGTATTTAAGTCCATCACAACACAAACTCCTCAACTGGAGCCCCGACCCAGCTCCGAAGTCTCCTCCAACCCCCGAGCTGACCCAAAAAGAGTGTCTGACACCTGACTTGGGCTGAGTCATCCAGAAGATAAAGGTAGAGTGACCTCCTGCAAAGCACTGACCTTCTGCAGGTGCTGCTCCAGCTTGAGCTTGGCATCATCCAGCTCCCTGCAGTGGTTGTCGAAGGCCTCGTTGCTGGCGGCTCGCTGCATGCGCAGGTCCTCGGACACGTCGTGGATGATGGTGTTGATGAGGGAGCGCAGCTGCACAGAGGCCAGTTTCTCCTGCTCTGCATTGTAGATGTTGTCATGGCTGAACTGGGCCCAGGTCTTGGGGGTGGAGGCACTGGAAGAGGAGGGCAATGGAGTAAAATGGGAATCTTGCCCGTCAAAAGACAACGCGAAGCTGGTTCTCTCCTCGCAAAGGTGTCATCAAGCCCCAAGGTTCGATGTTCTGACCCCCCCCTCTGTGTGCAAGAAGCAGCATCAGCCTTTCCCAAAGGAATGACACACATTCCAATGTCAAACAGCAAGTCCCAGCAGGATTTAGATCAGCCTCGAGCAGCACAAAGCCAATTATTTCCAAGAGAGACTCCCACAAGTTCAGGTCCCTTCAGCAGAGGTGGTGGCACTAACTCTGCTCTCCATGGAGCTCCTCTAAAGCCATTTTCTGGGTGCAGAGAAGCTGCAATGACCCCTTCCATCCTCACCAGTGCCAGCTTTCCTTGGCTGTGCTGTGTTTCCCCAGGGTCACCCCAGGAGTTACTCACTTCTCCTCAAACTTCACGGAGCTGGGGTGGGCCTGGATGTCGGTGCTGTCGTTGTTGTAGCCCACACACTTGTCATCGATGTGATACGTCTGCACCTTGTCCGACCAGTCCAGCTCACAACACTCCTTCTGGATTCGGTTGGAGCTGGGAAGTGGAACCCACACAGTGTTAGTGGGACATCATGCCACCCACAGCCCCACCACAGGCAGTGTGAACCTCAGCCCTGGGCAAGGAGACCATAACCCTTCCTTTTTTTTGGTCTGGAAAATGCCACCAGTCCCTCTCTTCCACATCCATCTCCCAGAAGGACAATAAGCCTGACTTAGGTGGGATATTGGGAAGGAATTCTTGGCTGGGAGGGTGGGCAGGCCCTGGCACAGGTTGGGCAGAGAAGCTGTGGCTGCTCCAGCCCTGGAAGTGTCCAAGGTCAGGTTGGAGCAACCTGGGCTGGTGGAAGGGGTGGCATAGATGATCTTTAAGGTCCCTTCCGACCCAAACCATTCCATGATTCCCAGTCTTAACCCAGACCTCCAGTCCAGTTCTGTGCCTGCTGAAGGCACAGGAGTGCTTGCACTCTGGATTTCCCACAATAATCCTAAAATTGAGAGGATTTTTGCCACAGTGGGGACAGCAGCAGTTGAGATGGGGACAACAGGTCAGTTTGCCCGACACTCCTCCCACAATAAGACATCAGCTAGTGCCAGTAGAAGAATCATCCTCCACTTTCATTAATATTTGGAGCATATCTCAAATTTAAAACCTCCATGAAGTGACCCCACGCATTCCCTGAGCCCTCCTATCCATCCCTCCACGCAGAGAGTGCAAATTGGCCTGGGAAGATGAAAGTGCAGGGATATTCAGATTAAACCCCCTGCTTTGTTGTCAATTAGAGCCACACATCATGCAATGAATTAAAATGATTTCAATTACACAAGACTGTGAGTCGCTATCAGCTGGAAACAGCAGATGTCACTCTCACCCAAGGAATTAATGCTCTGCTGGACAATGGTACTGAAATGGGACTAAATGGGATTAAAATTATCTGAAAGCAATTACAAAAAGCCAAACAGGCTCCTCTCATACTCTAATTGATGTAACAGAACTCCTTTACACTATTCTCCATTTATAGCCATTCTCCTTAAAAACAATATTTCATTCTATCTGGTAGAATAGAAGCAGATTAAAAAAGGATTTAAAATTAAAATATCAAGGTTTCCAGCAGTTAACTCCTTTATATTTGGAGACAGGCAACATCTTTCCAAAGGGTTTGTTAGGCATTCCAAGCAAGCAGTCCTTTTGAAAGGCACTGAACACCCACGCTGCTACAGGAGGAACGTATTTAAAGTTCACACTGACATCTGGTGGCAAAAAACTCGTGTTGAAAAGCTGAAATTCCCTTCAAGCAGCCAATACAAATCCATGCCGAGGTGAGGAGGGCAGAGAGACATCCAGGCAATGCTGAGCTTAGTGCTGGAAACCACAGCAAACATCCTGGGAACCAGGAGTGGAAATCGAAATCTGCTTTATTCTACTGGAAACTCCTCAAGTTCCATCCCTGCCCTTTGGTAGTTGGACTGGAATTCCCAGAGCCCACAAGCACTGCTGAGGTCTTTATCCATCATTCCCAGAGAGCAGGAATTGTTTGGCTGCACAAATCAGCTGCTAAAGGATCATGGCAAATGTCCTACCGGATCTGGTTGGTGGCTTGAATGATAGTTCTTTTCAAAAGATCCCGGATATTTCTGAGAAGATCAGCTTCCTAAATAAAAACATGGAGACTTCTGTGATATCCAGAGCAGGACACACCACCCTGCCAAGCAACTGCAGTTCAGGAGTTGGGATCAATGAGGAAAAATGGGTAAATACTTAAATCTTCTACCCTACTCTTACCTTATTAGGATTTTTGGGAGAATCAGCAGATACTGAGGGAACTCAGCTTTAAATCTAAGGCAGAGGCAATACTTGGAATATTCCAAAGCCTGGGAATTCATTATTTTCTTACTGCCTGGGTGTTCTATGGAAAAGTCTGTGGTCTATCATGTTATGGAAGGCACAGGTTGGGCAGAGAAGCTGTGGCTGTCCCATCCCTGGAAGTGTCCCAGGCCAGGTTGGAGCACCCTGGGCTGGTGGAAGGTGTCCATGGCAGGGGTGGAAATAGATAATCCAAGGGATCAGCTCCTTCCAGAGCCTGCTGAGTCCTTGCAGAGACCTTGAGCCCTGTCCTCCTCCTGCAGGGTTTCATCTGTATGCAAGGAGAGCCTGCCCATCACATTCCTGCCCAGCTCCCAAAATCCAGGAATTATTTAACATAAAGGAGTGGCACAATTACAATCTGCTGCGATACTTTGGGGGAACTAAAAATAGAAGTTCCCCCTCTGGTTTTTGGTGTAGGGAAGATGCCAAAGCTTGAACTGTTTTATCAGCTCTGTTTATTCCATTTTGCCTCGTGATGGGCAGCACTGAGGGCTGCAGAATTCCCTCAAATATTTAGGGTTGTTTGAGGGTTCATTTGCTCTGAGTTGCAGGACAGTGAGTGCTCAAGGGCAGGAAGCTCTGCCTGTAATGGATTCAACACCTGAAGTTCCATCTCAAGCTGGTTTGAGCAGGGATGTTTAATCTAACACAAACATGACAAAATCAGAAAATCCCATTATTTTCATAACGTCTTGTGGAACCTGGTGCTCATTTTTGACTCCATAATTCTGTTTTTAGGGATGAACTGTCACTGCCCTCGGTGACTTGGTGATTACACATCATTATATAAAACCCCAGAAAATTCCAGCCTTTTCTTTGTAATTATTTAGAGGAATTAAATATTTGAGGCTCAAAAAAGAGAGTTTTCGTTTATGAAAACCTCCTAATTAATTCTGCTGGTTTGCATCAATGACAGCTAAGGGAGGATATCCTTCCTAATCAACTTTATTCCCAGAGCTCCATTGGCACTTGCTGATCCTGGTCCTGTTTTTGACAGTGTCCCTGCAGTGTCAGATTCTCCATCCCAGGAAACCAAGAGGGACAAGAAAAAAGATCAGCTGGTTCCAAATGGAAAAGGGCGATCAGGAAGGGAAAGAAAATGTTATTTTTAAGGCTGTAAAAGAGCATAATTAAAATCAAAACACAGCTGAAAGTATCATTTTACAAAGTGGGAGAACACTTTCTGCAGTGGGTGAGGGGTTAAATTAAAAACTCAAAGGGATTTTAAAGGGTTACATTGATAATAATTGATCTTATCTTGAGGTGGGGAGTCAATCTCCATGTAAATAAAGACACATCCAGTTCCCTGGGACTTTTAAATGGAAAAGCCTCCCTTTAGCAATTAAGGTCTCTCACATGGAAAGAGTGAAATAACACAAAAATAATGAATTCCCTCGTGGAATGACCTAAAATATGATTGAAAAATAGATTCCCTGTTGAGGAGATATTCAAATCTGACATTTAAAACTCAACTTCTCCTAATTAATGGCAGGCCAAGGCTGCCAGGAGGAACGAGCACGCGGAAATGACGAGGAATTGCCAAAGCTCAGCTAATAAATGATTTTCCTTAACTCTGAGAGAGTTAAAAAGCCACATTATTTGGTTGGAGGAGCTGTGGCCCCGGGATGGAGATGGAATCCTTCCATCCAGGTCCCTCAGACCTGGCTTTGCTGTTGGACACCATGGGACAGCCTGGGAGAAGGTCCAGGAGCCAGGAACACTTGCCAGGTCACTGCCTGCAGAGGAGCAGGAGCTCTGCTGGATTTTGGGATTTCAGCCAGGAAAGTGGGGATGAGCCCGCCCTAAAACCCTGGGGGCAGATTTGGGGTTCAGCAAGTGGCACAAGAAATGGGCTGGTGCAAAAGGGTTTTAGTTGGGAGCAGCACCCGGGCTCAGGGGAGAACAGAAACTGGCATCTGAAAGGACTTGGTAGATGAAAAGTCTTTTTTTCCTCCTTATTTTTCCCTGGGCTGTCAAATCCAGTGTGATCTTGGCATTTCCTCAGCTGTCTTCCCTTAGCCAGCACTAAGAATAAACCTGTTATTACAAATGGGTGCCAATTAACACGAAGAGAACATTGACAGTGTAGCATCCCCTTGATTTTACCCCCCAATTTAATGTTTATGATGCAAAACTCGGATTCTCCTCCAATCTACCGAAAACCCACCCAGTTCGTGACTTTGCAGTGTCCGATTAATGGTGCAAAGAAAACCTTTGAGAGCAGATATTTGTGCCTTCCACGAATTTCCAAACTCGGGGTTTTTTTTCAGTGACTTGCAGCTATTTCAATCCCCCTCCCGAGGCCGGGATAACCCAGGGAAGAGGAGCCGAGAGGGGCAGGAACCAGGAGAAGGCAGTGCAGTTATCCACGATTGCAAAGCACAGAATGCCAGGACACCATGCCCACGTTGCAGGAAACCTCTGGGTTGAGAGGGGGATCTTTTTACTTTTGGAAACGGAGGAAAGACTCGAAACAATCCCTTTTTAGAGCCGGGCAGCCCAGGAAGGGGCTCTGCAGAGGACCCAAAGACTCGAAACAATCCTTTTTTAGAGCCGGGCAGCCCAGGAAGGGGCTCTGCAGAGGACCCAAAGACACGAAACAATCGTTTTTAGAGCCGGGCAGCCCAGGAAGGGGCTCTGCA
>JAWWEW010000317.1:0-13970 GCA_035583185.1 Anabacerthia variegaticeps | reverse complement strand
AGATTTCCCAGAGAAGCTGTGGCTGCCCCAGCCCTGGAAGTGTCCAAGGCCAGGTTGGAGCACCCTGGGCTATGGAAGGTGTCCTTGCCCATGGCAGGGGGTGGGAATGGATGGGTTTTAAGGTCTCTTCCAACCCAAACCATTCCATGATCCCTAAATTATGCCCCTACTCTGACACCCTCCACAGCTGGGCAGAGTTAAAAACACGCCCTGGAAGCACAAAAATATTCACTGTCCCCTTGCCCATCCCACAACCCAAATATCCCCAGACTTCAACTCTTCTTTTTGCCCAGAAAACAGGGCTGAATGCCCAGCTTAAAGCGAGGCTGAGCTCCCGGCAGCTCCGTGCCTTTGCCCTGGGAAGCAGCACCCTCTGCTGCCCTGCCAGCATTCCAGACCCTGCTGCAAAACATCCTGGAGGTTTTGCCTTCGCTGACCTCTCACCGGGGCTTTCCAGGGCGTTCTGTGGTCGCTGGGATTCAAAGGCTTCACCGGGATGAGTTATCGAATTTAACTGGGAAAAAAAACCCCAATTCAGAAAGTTTTCAAACTCTTAATCGACTGCTTTTGATTGCAGGACACAAGGCAGTGTGGTGGGAGTGGAGCTGGCAAGGGGACGCCCTGATCCATACATCCCTCACTGGTGGCTGGGAAGATTTTAGGATCCTTCAGTGGGATCTGCATCAAACTGCTCTGTAAAATTGATTTCTCCCAGCCCCATCGAGGGAGAGTTTGCTTTTTAATAGAAAACTTGAGAAGAATGAAGTGGTGTGTGAGTTCAACAAGGGGATCCTAAACTGCAACATCTAAGGAAAAGAATCTTTCTGCTTCTTCCTGGGAATTGCAGAGCTCCTCATCCCCCTGGGGCTGAATCAGCCAAAGGAACAACATCCAAAACATGAGGAAAAGAAGAAAGGAATATTTAGGGCCTGTGTGTAACATCTGATGGGTGCTGGACACCAGACTGAGCTGACCAAAGATCTTCCCCAAGTGGAATAAACTGACAAAATAGCTACTAGAAATCACCCAACCAGCTATAAATTTATTGCCACATTAATTACAAGTCATATCCCTGCGTGTTTCTGGAATTCCAGCAAAGCCATTCCCTAAACCAGCAGCTCCAAGAGGTTAAAACCAGTCAGAGGAGGGAGAGTCTTGGCCAATATTCAACTCACTGAGTTTTGTTGTTTTTCCCTAGCTGATCTCTGTTTTTCCCACACAAGGACAAATCTGTCAAAGGGAGATTCCTTATAAACCTCGGATTGCTTGTGTCCAATTCCAGCACTGAGGAATAAACAGGATGGCCCAAGCAGCAAGTGATTTATCTCACTGGAAGGAGAGTAATCTCTCTGCATGGAAAACTTCCCAGTGGGATGGGAGGCAAACAAGGCTCTCAATGCTGGCTCGTGAGGAACACACTGAAGCTGCCAAAACCCAGGCTTTGCTGACATTCTGCTGCTTCCCAGCTGCTCCAGGGGGTCAAACTGCATCTCCAGAGGTGGGAGAAGCAGGACTGGAGCTTCCTGTTTGCAATTCCCTGCCCAGGCAGCTGCCCTGGGGTCAGAGTGGGGAAAGGATGTCCCAGGAGAGTGTTAAGGGATGTGGGAAGAGCAGAAGGTACCTTGGAGGGTGGGCAGGTCCTGGCACAGGGTGCCCAGAGAAGCTTTGGCTGCCCCTGGATCCCTGGAAGTGTCCAAGGCCAGGCTGGAGCAACCTGGGCTGGTGGAAGGTGCTCCTGGACGAGCTCACTGGGTGGTGTTTCTATGATAAGTGTACAAAGCAGGCCCAAATTAAGGAATATTTGACCCCTGTTCAGCTCACGAGTTAATTGTGACATTGAAGGAGGGTGTCAAGTCCAGCTTAGCAGCTCTTTGAGTTGGAAATCTATTGCAGAAAACTCACAGGAGCCTCTGAGATCCACTGGTTTCCTGGGGATGTTTTCTTTTCCTTTCCTTGTCTCCCTTTTTGCTCCACCTCTGCTGTGAGCCAGACCCAGGTGTTGGCTGTGGCGTGTGGGCCCAGGGGAGGGGAGACAAAGCAGAGCTAATTACAGGGGATGCTCCCAAAAATAGAGCTGCTTTTCCCCTCATCTCTGAGCCAGTGTGAGAGGTTGGTGTTCCAGTTCTTTCCATGGTTTTGGAACACGGGGAGGGCGGAGTTACTGGCACATGGACTGTCTTAGAGGGGTTTAAACTAAGCTCAGAGTCACCCAGGCATCACAATAGAAACAACTGAAGTAATTGGACATATTTAGCTTCCTTTCCTTCCTGCTTCCCTGCTGCCTCTTTCCTTGTTTTTTTTATAGGGATATCAACCACCTATTCCTTCCCTGCAGAGCCTCAGAGTGGCCACGACATGACCACATCCTGCCCCAAACAATTCCATCCCAAAAGGAGGAGCCAGAAGTGTCAGTGCCTGGCTGGGAGAAGGAGCAGCAGCTCCTGGAGGTGCAGGGAGATGTCAGGGCAGGAAAAGCAGCAGCAGTTTGTCTCAGCGTGGGAGAAAGCTCTTCTTGTACCAACACCAGCCTCGAGTTGTGCCAGGGGAGGTTCAGGTTGGATTTAGGGGAAATTCCTTCATGGAAAGGGTTGTAAAGCTTTGGAGCAGCTGTGCAGGGCAGTGGTGGAGTCACCATCCTTGGAAGTGCCCAAAAAAAAGGTGGATGTGGCACTTGAGGACATGGGTTGGTGCTGAATATGGGGGTGGTTTGAGGGTTGGACTTGATCTTAAAGGGCTTTTCCAACTGTAACAATCCCACCTTAACTGGGGCTGGAACTGTCTCAGCTTTGGCTACCCAGAGCGTTTGTGGTCAAATGAGTGACTCATTTGTGACTTAATTAGTGTTTGCATCCCTGGAGGGCTGTGGGAGCCCACCTGGACAGACACAGGGACAGCAAGAGGGGACAGAGCAAGGGCTGGGGACAACCAAAAGCTCACAGAGGGGCTGGTTGTCCCACAGCAGAGCAGGGTGGGGAATAAAACCCTTCTCCTGTGTCTCTCTGCAGTTTTCTACAAAAGAAATCACTCTGCATCTCTCTGAACCTGCAAGAAAAACAAACATTAAAAAAAAGGACAAAAAGGAAGGTAAAAAGGGCAACTGGTGTCGTACAAAACTGCCCCAATAAACAGGAGCAAAGCCCCCAAATCAGATGCTTAAAAGCTGTCTTATTAAGGAAAACAAAGAATTGGGAAGAGCCTTGATGTGACCTGAATGTCCTGGATTTTCATCTTCACCTGAACAAGAGCAGATTGTATCAAAGACTCAGAATGTCTGAGATGTGCTGAACTTCAAACACTGATTTTTGAGGATCAGAGGCTTCACTGCCCCAATTTCTCCCACAGAACAAGCAGTAGGAATGTCTGGCCATGGAGGCATGGAAGGCAAGGTTGAAAATTGTATAGTTTAGGATAATTCCTTCCTTTTTCAGTGACCTTGATGGATCCTATCCCACACACTGAAGCTCCCAGTATCTGGCAACATCCTCATGGTTTCCTCCTGTGCACATTAAGCTCCGAAGTGATCAAAACTTCAGGATAGTTTGGAAAGATTCAACCTAGAGGCAGCTCCAGCCACAATCCCTGGAACATCAGGCACAAGAATGGGTTCATAATCAGCCCCCTGGGACACTCAGTGGAGCTGCCCAGGGGAAATCATCACAGCAAGGCATGACCTGGAGCAGAGAACATGCTTTATTGAGAAGTAGATACAGGGATAGCACATTCTACCACATCATGGGAACAGGGAACAGCTTCTGCAGGAGAATGGCCCTCTTCCCTACTCCACAAGAGATCTACTTCTGTGGGTATTCCATAAGTATCTGCAGTTAGTTACAATACAGGAGCAAAGGGCACAGACAGCAAGGTTCAGTAATGCCCACGAGGTCCACACCAGGGACTGATCATCTGGGTTCTTTCTTTTCTTTTCTTTTCCTTTTTTTTTTTTTTCCAGGAGAAAGGCAGACAACCATGAGAGGAGCAGGAGAGAACTTTTCCACACTAGGATGGGTCAGTGGTTAACAGGGAATGGCTCCCACCTCCCAGGCCACTGTGAGTGCTTCATTTCACACCCTGTCCCGTGAGCAAACACTGGAAGGGTTCCATGAAATCAGCACTGGGATGGTCCCAGCCCCCACCCCGAGGCTGTCCCCTCTTTTAGTCACATTGGAGCCATCCAGGTGGCACAAGGACAGTGGTTACACTGGGAAGCCATTGCAGGGCAGTTTCTTCTGGTGGTGCTGATGGGAGAGAGGAAGTAAAAGCTTTTTTTTCTGGTTGTTTTACAAAGAGAAACAAGGATGCACTGCCAGAGAATAATCCATCCCACAGCTCACTGGAGCACAGCGTGGGCAACCCAGCAACTCACGGAGCTTCTGTGGCTGTTTGGACAAGGCCAGCAAAAATCTGTCCAAAGTTTGGATTTCTTCAGTCTAGAGGGGAAAAAAAAAGACACCTCTCCAGTAGAGAGACCCACAAGACTCTGGGAGAAACATCTCCAGTGAAATACACTCAGCAGGCTGTTTCTGTGTAAAGGGATACACTAACTCCAAGAGATACAGCAGGAAAACAAGGAATTATGATAAAGGGGTCTCTCCAGCAGATGTGGGACTGTGGGAGCTCCAGGAACACCTCAGACCAGGGTGTTCTCACACCCTCAGCCTTGACTCAGTGGCTCACTCAAGTACAGGAGATGCAAGTTGTGACTGTACACCATTAACTATGGAAAGACCTGCTGGATCCTCTGGAAAACTGCTGAGAGAGGTGGCATGTTATCCCACTAAAACCATCTCAGGCATGGAATGGAGCAGGACTAGTTAAAATGCTGGTCAGGGTAACTGCAGCTCGTTGGAAAGCCAGACCTTCCCCCAACAAGCACTGCCAGACCTTGTCCAAAAGCCACAGAAGTCACTCCAGTGCTGAGAGAGCTCAAGGAACCTGAAGGAAGAAACAACTGGATTATAGGACACGACACAACCTCACTGGAGCAGAACAGGAGGGTAAGACCAGTGGCTGGACAGGTACAGTACCAGTATCAGGACTCCTTGGGCCAGCTGCAGCTTCCTGTGGGTCCGATACAGATCCAATCCTTGCAGCCTCATTGAGGCCGAAACATCAAGTTCCTCAGAACTGTGGGAGCACAAAGATCCAAGCCAGGACAGTACCAAGGGGAGCTGATCTGGTTTTTGGGGGTACTGTACCAGCCAGTCACAACAGCAACAGATACAACAGAGATCCCTGGGGAGTTTCTACTGCTGGGGGTCACTGGCTCCAGGAGAGATGGACACTTAGGTTCCCTTGGGAGGGGTCCATTTCAAACAGCTGGGATCCATGATCTTATTGCTGTTGGATCTCTTGGCCTCTTTGGCTATCCATTCATCAATGAGGTCCTACAGGGGAGAGCACGAGAGGGCAGGTTAAAGCACATGATCCCAAAGGAGAATTAGCCATGGTATCCAGTAACATCTCCTCCACAGAGCTTCCTACAAGCAGTTCAATCCCACTGCTAAGGCTCCAAAATGAAGTCCCAGGGAGGGGAAAACAACCCCAAGTTCACCACTTAGTAAAGCCCTTATAAACTACTAAAGAAGGTACAAACAGGACTCATGCAGGAGTCCATTTGTTCCATTCACTTGTATGGCAGGGGAGGTTTAGGTTGGATTTTGGGAAAGGTTCTTCTCCCAGAGGGTGGTGGGCACTGACCAGGTTCCCCAGGGCAGTGGGCACAGCCCCAAGGCTGCCAGAGCTCCAGAGGGTTTGGACAACAAGACAGGGACAGGGTGGGATTGTTGGGGTGTCTGTGCAGGGCCAGGGCTTGGACTAGATAGTCCTGGTGGGTCCCTTCCAGCTCAGGATATTCCATGTCATGTTTCCCAGTGGAAGGCTGGCATGGTGAGCAGCATGATGGGAATGTGGATCCACTGCTCCCATAAAAAGCCATTTACAATGTGCAGTGTTATCCCACACATCAAAGGCAGCTCAACAGAGTTTATTTGTGCACTGCTGAAGAATCAGGTTGGACACCCAAGTCCTGTTTTATCTGGAAATCACAGTTTCCCCCCCACTGGAATGGGAAGGCTGGAAACCCCAGCACAATGCAAAGGAAACCCTGATTTCAGCAAGCTCATATCCAACAGCTCAATAAAAACAGAGGAATAGCCCTCCCCAACCTTACCTGTCTTTTCAGGACCAGGTGCTTTCCCTTCCAGTACTTGAGCATCTGAAGTGCCTGCAGGGTGCTCACGATGTCCACGGGGTTCACTGCAGTCTCCTGGCTGATCTCTGCAAAGCACCAGCACTTTTGGTACAACAGGCAGAAATTCCTCCAACAAGGGCCCCAAACTGCTGGTTTTCAAGCAGGGGTTTTATGGAGCTCCTTTTGAAATGAGACAGCAAATTCCTTGCACGTACTGAGGAGGTGCAGCCAGTACTGCAGTGACTTTGTGGTTTAAATTTTAGGACCCCTGTTAATAAGGTGCAATCCTCTGAGAGAAGATGTAGTTCTGCTTTTTCAGGACTACTTTGATACCCCCATGAAGTGCCACCCACTCCCAGGTGCCACCAACAGAGAAGTGCTACTAAAAAGAGTCCAAATTTTCTTAATATTGGCTCCTGGGGCCATTATTCTTTTTAAAATTAACATTCTAACCCACAGGTGGATAAAGTCCTTTGCTGAATCATTTTACAAATGGTTTTTTTTTTTTAAAGAAGCAGCCAAAAAAGCTGCAAACTGGCCTACCTTCAATGGTGGCAAGACTGGGAAGGAGCCATTCCCCACCACAGGAATGTGCTGCTCCCCAAACACCTCGTTGGGTGAGTCAAGCATGACCTGCCTCGTGTTTGAGGAAGGTGAGTGGGAAGCAATTCACTAGAGGCTTATTTAGCTTCACAAATCACCTTTGATGGAGATCTCTTTTCCTTGGAAGTTATGCAGGTAACGAAGGAGAACTTCCTTCCAGTAGCTGCGGTAGCTGATGAGTCCTAAGTCAGACAGAGGACGTTCTGGAGAGCCCACTTTTTCTTCTACTTTAGAAAGCAAATAGCCTATAAAGATAAAAAAAAACCCCTGTTTAACCTACTCAAAGAGAGTAGTTAAACTACTCAAAGAGAGGTACAGAAATCAGCCATAACAAGTGCTCAACCCCCAGCAGAGCTGTGAGATTTGCTGCTGAAATGGCCACGATGGAGAGGTTTTTTCCCCCCAGGATTTCTCTCCCTACTCACTGAAGTCGATGAGCATTTTGCCATAGCCTTGTCTCATGTACTGAGGCATTGTCAGGATACAGGAAACGTTGTAGTTGAGGAAAGAATTCTTCTCCTAAAAACAGGAGCAGAGAGGATGGATGGATGGATGGACAGGTCTAGGTCTGTACAAACAAGGGGCATCTCACAATCCCAATAAGCAACTGATACAATACAAGGGGAAAGGAGCAACAGCAGAAAAACCAGCCTAACAACAAGTAACCTGATCATCCTTCTGCCACCAGCCTGGCTCAGGTGCCTGACTTTATCAGCCATTAAACTGGGGCTTTGGTGCACAATTTTAAGCTTCCTGGCAACAATAATTTCTTTGAGCTGATTTGGTTTATGCAAGGAATGAGAAAAGCTGCAATCCCTGCAGCAAACAGCACAAGTCGTGCAGCTCAGGTTTGAAACTTTATCTGTTCCCAAAAGCAACAAATCCTGAGAGTGCAAAGGCTCAGAGGGGAGATTCAGTGCTGGTAAGTGCTGTCCTAAATCTCATTTTAGTGAGGTGAGTAGCAAAGATGTGTGCATTTTCCACTCACCTTGGAGAAATACCCTATCAGGTGACAGCCAGTGTTGTCAGCTTCTGTCATGACATAGAAGAGGAAGGGTTCAACATCATAATACAGAGTTTTGTGGTCCAGGAAAAGTTTTGCCAGCAGACACAGGTTTTGACAGTAGATCTAGAGGCAAAAGGAGAATGGGATGCATGTTCATTACACTGGAATGTGCCAAGTGTGAACACAACTGTGCCTGGGAAATGGCAAGAATGTTCTGAACCATCTGAAATGATGTGGAGTCTTCTAAACAGAGCAGTTGGGCCACGACACAATTCCATTTGTGATGGAACTCGATAAGCATGGCTTCCTATGGGAATGGATGTCTGGAGACCTCAAGCTCTGAATGCCCAAAGGATCCCACCCTCAGAGAAGGGAAGCTGAGGTTGGGTCTCTGTATTGAGTCAATCCTGTGCTTCAGGGTTGTCTCTGGCAACTGGCAGAGCCTCCTCCCAACTTCCACCAGGGCAGGATTCAGCTTTGGGATTTGTTTCTTTGTCCTTTCCTCTGAAACCTTCAAGGCTGGACAAAACTGGACAGGGCACAAGGGTGGTGCTGAATCTGCAGTGTCAGATCCCTTCAGGTCAGGGTTAGGGAGGTCACCCTCACCAAATCAGGCTGCTCCCCACTCTCACCCAACTCTGACTTGAGTATTCCCAGGGAATGGGAGGTGGGCAGGAACAACCTGCTGAGGCCAAGCACAGCAATCTCCCCACTAACTTTCAGGAAGGGATTTTGACCCCCATCTCCAAGCCCAATATCAGACAACAGATGGAACTGCTGGAGCACAACAGGGCTGAGGAATAGTCATGAAGAAAATGCAGCAAAACTCCTGCAAGAATGGACAGACAACTCCAGCAGCAATTAGGGGCAGAAAGGGCCATGTGCATCCTGACTGTCTGCAGGACAAGCAGTGCCTGGCCCATGTAAAAGGTTGATTCCACACCCCAGCCTGGCCTGATGGTCCCACTTAATCACCTTGTTCTTCTTCCCATCCACTTCAAAGACGGAGATGGAGCCTTTGCGGTAGATTTCATCCCCCGGTGGATGTTTCCAAACACACTTTGCCTGTGCCAGGAAAACAAAACGAGGGCGTCACTCCTGTCTTAAGCACAGCAACGCTTCCAACAGCAGCTGATAGAGCAGGAAACCCCCAGCCTCCTCCCCTCCCACAGCAACTGAGCTCGAATTGAAGCCATTTAGAAGCTAGAGGAGCTCAGAGGGAGCTGTGCCCTGGCCCTCACCATGTGCCTGCGTAGGATTGTCTGGCTCTTCATGTACTTGAGGCAGAATTCACACATGTAGAGGCGCCCGAGGCGGGCGTACTCCTCAGGGTAGGGGGAGTGGTACCACGTGTCCAGCTCATAGCGACCAAAAGCAATGGTTTTAATCATGTTGCTGCCCTCAGTGATCTGCCCCTGGAGCCTCAGCTTCTCCTAGAAGGGAAAAGAAATAAATTAAAAGTAGGTGAGGATGGAAATTTTCTTGAGGAAAGCATTTAGTTCAAGTCTTTTGGGTTCATCTCTCACTGTGAATGTCTTGCCATGGATGATAAATCCTTGTCATGGATGTAAATCCTGATCTGCAGGGAGAGGACACAGCCTAATGCTCTGCCTCACGTATTCCAGATGCAACTGTCACCAGAAAGCATCAAAGGATCTGTTGGTTCCTCTCTGGAGATGCAATGTGGCTTTGGGAAGCACCTCAGGAGCTCCAGCAACACGAGGTTTTGAGCTCCATTTCAGTCACCACTCCTCAGCCACCCTTCCAGCAGGTGAAGGTGCCCCCTCTCTCACTGCAAACCCCTATTCAAGTGGCACTGCAGCATTCCTGACTGCAGAGCTCAGCTCCAGCTGTGCTTCCAGCTGTGTAACTGCTCTAGAACACTCTGACTTACCCACTCTAGCCCCAGAAACCTTCCTATGTCCCCCAAATGTGAGGTGTGTTATTGAACACTTGCTGGGAGGGGCACCAGGAGCTGAGTCTCACCAGGTCCTCGGACGCCCGTGCCTGCGCTCTCCGGAACAGCTCCAGGTCGTACTCACTGGTCAGGTTTTCCAGGAGAGGTTCCCTGGTGTTGCCATAGGTTTGTCTGTGCTCCTGGAACAAGCAAACAACAGTTTGGCTGCCATGCTGCTACTGAGCTGGTGGATCTCGCAGCTTTTTTTGGCTGAGAACGCTGCAAGATGACTGGGACAGCCAAATTCCTGCTCAGGGGTTTCGTTCCAGACCGGAGGGAATGGAAGGATATTCCAAGTTAGTGCTTTTACCATGTATTTTTCCTTTTGCTCCTTGCTCAGTCCTGAGTTCCTCTTCTTCCTGAGCTCAGCCACCTTCTCCTTGTAGCGCAGCTGCCTCTCTGTGGGGGCCTGGAAAACCAGAGGTGGGATCCTTCACTGCTCCAAACATTCCCCTTCCCACCCCAAAGGACCTCTGTCCTGGCCCTCATTTCATGAGGTTTGTTGTCTCTCAACCAAATCCTCTGCTAATAACAGGGCACTGCAGATACAACACAGGTATGTAAAGCAGGATTTTTTTCTTCCTACCACAGCCTTTGCCAATGCACCTCAGCCCCACAAGACAGGCAGCACTCCTCATGGAATGCTTAATCATGGGAAGAGCCCCGAGCTGGCTCATGAAGTCACCTTGACTCAAATCCAACACTCATGAACTGAAAAATGTGATTCCCCTGGTTTGGTTCTATTCTGTTTAGTCAGAGTCAAATTGCAGTTTACAGTTCTGCAGGAATTCTTTTGTCCTGCACATCAAAGCACATGGAAAAGACCATCCTGAGAACACTCCAGCCTCCTGTGGTATTAAAGGCCAACCCCAGCTCTGCTCTCCCTGGCTGCTCCAGTCCCATTTAAGGGACACTTGCTGAAACAAAGTGGAGGTGACAATGAGGGAGTGTCAGGACTGGCACAAGAGCTCAGCTGAGATGTGGGGAAGGTGAAAACCATCGATTCTGGGAAGCAGGAGCTGAGTCCTCCCAGTTTTACCTGGTGCCTGGTGGCGTGTCTGTTGTTGTCATCCTGCCGATGGGCCAACATCCGCTCCTCAATCTGCTTATCCCGGCTCTGCGCTCGCACCTGCAACCCCAAATTCACCCATCAGTGCTGCAGCAACTCCCTGCACTCCTCCTCTCTTCCAGGTCAATGCTCTAGACTGCAGCTCACAGCTCTGACACACAAACACTGCTGTCTTACAGCTAAAGACATCAGCTGACACGTGTCAGCTCTGTTTGCTGCTCATAAATTACAGATCTTGGCAGTTTGTCCTAAGAAAATAAAAGGAAGATAAACCAGAAGGTAAAACAAGGTACAACACTCACCTTGCACTCATCTGCTGAGAGGTTGTGGTAGAGTGGGCACCCCGAGATGGAGAAGTGCCGCTCGTGTTTTCCAGTGAGATGTCCTGCAAAGGGTCAGAAAAACAACCCAGCTTGTAAGAAATGATCACAGAGAGGTTTAAAAAGTCTCCCAGATCCCTCCCAGGGGCAGGCTCAGGTCACTGCCCATGGGATAGAAGGAGCAAACTTCCTGGTTCATGGCACAAGGAAGGAAAATCCTTCTTACACTGTCCCAAAAGCTGCACTCCCAGCCAGGTATGGTAGAGCAATAATTTGGGTCTGAAATCCTGTTGCTGGCAAAAACATCAGTTCCCTGCCTGCAAGACTCTGTGTTTTCCTCCCACACCTGTGCTCATCCTCCTATTTTGGTCCTTATCCTGTCATTCCCCATCACTCCAGAAAACACCTCCAGATACACCTGCATCCCCTTCCCTACACCCATTTCTCCTTAATATTTCTGCTCCCAATTAACTGCACGTTTTCAGGATGTAAAAGTCAACCCAGGTGGGAGCTGGACTATCACAGCAGGAATTCAAACCCCAACAGATGGATCGTGGAGCTGGGATTACCTAAAGAGTTACAACCAGGGGTGGGGCATTTCATGTTGAAATTGTAGCTCTCGTGGAAGCGGCGCCGCTTGGGGCGGTGAGAGAGGTCACTGCCCGAATCCTTCATGGACATGTCCTTGGCAATGCTCTCATCGTGGGACACGTTGGGGCTGGAGATATCGATGTCAGACTCTGAGGAAGGGGCGTTCCCCGTGGGGGTGCGAGGCGGGGACTCGTCGTGATCCGCTGCATTCTTAGTGTCTGCAGAAGGACATGAATAAGGATGTTACAAATCAGGCAGGGAAAAGCTTTTAAAAACACACAGAAAGGAGCCCCCAAGAGCTGCTCCAACCCTCAGGATACCCCAGGAGGAGGGTTTTCCCCACCACACGTACCTCTGTCGGAGAAATCCACGACCTGCTCGGTCTCGGAGCCCGAGGAGCGCGTCTGTCGGAGAGGGTATTTCTTGGGGGTGACGGGCGTGGGCTGCTGCTGGCTCCGGGTCACCCTCCTCGTGGAGTACACGGGCTCCTCCGCTCCAAAGGATGGCGGATTGCGCACCGGGCTGGAATCTGATCCCATGGGAACACCGGGGTTACACCAGCAGAACCACCAGGGATTCACAGAGTGCCCAGAGCCTGTGAGTGATGGGTCTGTCCTGCCACGCTCTGCCCCTCCTCGAGAGGATCTCTGGGATTTTACTCACACTGAGCAAGAGGGAATTACAGCAGCCCACTCACGACTTAATTACTTAATGAAGCAGTAATTACCAGCCAGCTCAGATCCGTTAGTTTAGATAAGAACTATGAGGGTTTAGGTAACCCTTGGGAAGAGCAGGACTGCTTCCAGTGTGGAGCTGGAAGCCGTATTTTATCTGGGAAGAGCAGGATTGCTTCCAGTGTGGACCTGGAATCTGTATTTTATCTGGGATTTGGATTTGATTTGTATTTATGGCTGATTTGGAGTTTGTATCTGTATTTGTGTATGATCCTACAGTGCTCATAAGAATCGTGGAATGGTCTGGGTTGGAAGGGACCTTTAAGCTCATCAGTTCCAACCCTTGCAATGGGCAGGGAATATAAATAAAACCACCATTTTGCATTAAAATAATGCTGTCATAACTTAGGGATATCACAGGTATTCCATACACACCTTCCCTTCTGTTTTTAAGATCTAATCACCACACAATTATACACATGTATTTCTCATCTGCAATAAAATTTGTCACAAACCACTTCTTTTTTATCCAAGCGTCTACATGGAGCAATGGAAATGAGTTTGTATCTCCTGTCATTTCCTCCCCTTGATGCCAGATGGCAACATATGGACTAACAGCCAAAAACTGCCCACACTAACACTAAAAAAAGAGGTGGACACGTTCCATGTTTCCTTTTATAATCTGGGTGCCAAAGTAGGAGCACACAAAATAACTGGCAATATGTTGGTTACATTTATTGCACAGCAGGATCAGCAAATCACAAAAATACATCTTCCCTTGGAGCAGAGAACCCCCCAAACAAACAAATGAAGGAAACAAAAACAACTTTCACCTCTAAAGCCCCTCTCCTTTGCTTGGCTCCAGTGCCAACATAACTGGAAAGCAGATTTTTAGAGCTCTCAGAAAAACGAGGCAAAGCTGGCAGTGGAATTAGGGTGTTTGATTCCTCCTTCCCTTGAGAATGTCTCACCTTTACTGCTGAACAGAGGACACTCACACTTTCATTTCACCAGTGCAACCTTTAGATACACAACCCCACCTGTACAATGAATAAGCGCTACGAATAACCAATAAACCCACACGCCCCTTTCCATTCCATTTACCCTTAAACCCCACACATTCAGGCCCCAAACTTCAGGAATACGGAGCACACCAAGCCTGAGAGGCTGGAAGTCTTTGTGCTGCTGGAGCAGAGCCTTTACCTTGGGAGCTCTGGCTGAGCCTGGCCGAGGAGCGTGTCACGCGGGCCGAGCGGCGCGAGGTGCCGTCGCTCTCCGAGCTGTCCGTGTGCTCGGGATCCGTGGAGAAATCCGAGTCCTCCGTGCCATCGGAGCTGCTGCCCGCGTTCCTCTGCCACAGCACAGGGCACACGTCAGCAAGGGAGCACCTCAGCTGGGGCTGCTCAGGAATATCTCATAGGGAGCATGGAATTTGGGGGTTGGAGGGATATTAAAGGCCACCCTTGCCATGGGCAGGGACACTTTCCATAGCCCAGGGTGCTCCAACCTGGCCTTGGACACTTCCAGGGCTGGGGCAGCCACAGCTTCTCTGGGAAATCT
>JAWWEW010000314.1:0-14099 GCA_035583185.1 Anabacerthia variegaticeps | reverse complement strand
CTAGCACCCCAATCCCCCTGGCACCCTCATTCCCCTGGCACCTCCATCCTCCCTGGCACCTCCATCCCTCCTTGTCCCCATGGTCCCCCCAGGGTCCTGTCACCTCTCACCGAGCGCTTGTCGGCGTCCACGCCCTGCTGGCCCTGCAGACATGCTGTCAGCTTCTTGTGGGTGCTGTGGGACACCTGCTTCACCAGCTCCAGCCTCTTCTCCACCTGGGGGTGCACCCATGGCCCATCACCCGGGCACCCCACCTGGCCCCACACCCCTCTGCCCTGTGGGTGTGGGCCAGGGGACACAGGCGACACGAGACACAGGGGACACGAGACACAGGGGACACGAGACACAGGGGACACGGGACACAGGGGACACAGGGGACACAGAGGACACAGGGGACACGGGACACAGGGACACAGGGGACACAGGGGACACAGAGGACACAGGGGACACAGGGACACACGGGACACAGGGGACACAGGGGACACAGAGGACACAGGGGACACAGGGACACAGGGACCCAGGGAACACGGGACACAGGGGACACAGAGGACACAGGGGACACGGGACACAGGGGACACAGAGGACACAGAGGACACAGGGGACACAGAGGACACAGAGGACACAGAGGACACAGGGACACAGAGGACACAGAGGACACAGGGGACACAGGGGACTCCCTGCTTTTCCATGAAATTGCTGCTGAGTGGGATGCAACAGTGCCAGGGAGCAAAGCCATCCCCGTGTCACCCCCAGGGCAAGGCTGGGGCTGGCTCTGGAACAGCCTCTGAAGCCAAAACCTCCACGCCCAGCCAAACCCGGCCACAAAGTGGCCAATACTCTCACCTGGGGCTGAAAATCACTTTATTTGCCTCTGAATTAATTGATTCATCCCAAAACTCAGCAAAAATGAGCCGTTAAATATAAGCAACCAAGATCTGCTGGAAACCAGGGTGACAGATGCAGGGAAAACATGGGAAGCTTAAAATTTGGGGAAATAGTGTGGAAAAGTAGTCTCTAAAGCTCAAAATGTTGGGAAATGATTCCTGGGGAAAAAAAAGAAATATTCCCTGCCTGAGTCTGCAGCAAATCCTTGAGGCAGGAGGCACCTCACAGGAGCCTGGCACTCAGGCTGAGCTGTTTTCCACCACTACAGTACCATATATATATTACTAATAATATATACTGAATGTAATAACATTGAAAATATTATATATATTTAAAAAACAATAGATTTTCAGGATGCCTGACTGAGGTAGAGCAACCCCTGTTTTCCTTGCAACAGATACATGTTCCTTTCAATATATACACGGACACGTATATACAAAATTATATATATTAAAATTATATAAATTATATATATATACAGAGTTGTGCATATGTTGGAAAGAAGGGGTATGTATGATGGTCATGTGGGTGTACACCCATCTAGATCAACAAAGTTGGAGTTAATTAGGGAGAGACCCCTGCAAATAAGACTGGTCTTTTGGGAGACACCTGGAGAAGGTGGCACCAATCACCTTCCCCACTGAACTATCTCCACAAGATTTAAGAATGCCCCGTGTGACATTGTGGGAGCCAGAGATGTTCTGGAGAAGACAAGGCTCCAGTGAGCCCTTGGAGCCCCTTCCAGTGCCTAAAGAGGCTCCAGGAGAGCTGATCTTTGGACAAGGGCCTGGAGTGAGAGGAAAAGGGGGGATGGTTTCACAGTAACACAGGGCAGGGATAGATGGGATATTGGGAAGGAACTCTTCCCTGGGAGGGTGGGCAGGCCCTGGCACAGGGTGCCCAGAGAAGCTGTGGCTGCCCCAGCCCTGGAAGTGTCCAAGGCCAGGTTGGACGGGGCTTGGAGCAACCTGGGTCAGTGGAAGGTGTCCCTGCTCCTGGCAGGGGGTGGAACAAGATGTTCTTTAAGGTCCCAAACCAGACCACTCTATGATTCCATGAATTTGGTGATGGATTCGTGAATTCCTGTCCCTTTCCTGGCACTTTCCCAACCACCTCCATCCCAGGGTGTGCAGGAAGCCAAGAGACCTGACCGGAGCACCAGAGCTGATGCTCCAGGGCACCATGGGAGGGTTTTGGCTCAGGCTGTTTTGCTGAAATCACCCAACCCATCAGCTTTGGGAGCCATCCCTTGCTGTCACATGCCCCTTTCCCAGGGCAGGATACGGAGCAGCAGGCGCCCACAATCTGGCTGGCTGGATCAGGTTGCCATCCTGGCAGAGACAAGACTGGATCCGATTCCAGCTGACCTGGAAACCAGGCTGGGAAAGGGCCAGGAGGCACGTGGGAGGGAGACACTGCTGCTTCCCATGCTCCCAACCCTCTCCTCCTCCTTCCAGCCCATCTCGTTCCTGGGGGACACTGTGGCTCCGACGCATCCAGCAGCCACAGATCGGTGCCCAGGCACCCATGGACTCTCAGACCAGCCCCAGAGGACCTCACCTGCAGGAGATCTTCACTCAACACTTCGGTCTTCTCAGCTCTGCAAGACAAGAAAGAAGATAAAGCATTGGTGAGGGGTCTGGCACACGTGGCAGTGTCCAGCTGCACACTGTGTATGCCAGAATGTGCTTCTCCATTGGGATGCAGGTATGATTTAAGGATCTCTGATCTCATCAGCTGTTGCCTTATCTAAAGAATCAAAGAAACAACGTCCAAAGCCCTTCAGAAAGTGTAAATCACAGACTGGTTTGGGCTGGAAAGGACCTCTTTGTGGCTCACTGCCGTGTACCACACCAATTCAGGCTCCGCTGCTGATTTCCCACTTATTTTTCCATCATCCCCAGCAACACAGGGATGCTGAACTCCCAGCAGGAAGCAGGCAGTGCTGCAGAGGGAGGTGGTGTGTCTGCCCAGCAGAGAAGCTCCCTGGGCTGGGCACCCCCTCAGCACTGAGGATTTCAAGGACACAGCCCGTCTGCACCACTGAGCCTCTCCGACCGACGCAGCAACTGCATCGGAGGTGGCAGCTGCTGCCCGGGGCCTCGCCACAACCCTTCCTGCTGCTCACTGGAGACGCATTTACCACTCCACAGCTCGTGTCAGCCACTGCCTTTGCTAGCAAGGAGCACTGGGCACGCAGAAGGAGAGCCAAACCCACCATCCTCAGCCTCGCACGGACCCGCAGCATCCTGCCCGCTCCGCACCACGTCTGCTCAGGCTCATCGAAACCATCACACTCCGCATCATTTCTTCCTTTTCCCAGGGGTTTTAACAACGGCAGTGCATCATCTCACTTGGAAAAATGAACTCTGTCAAGATGTGCTGAGGCAGAGCTGTGATTCAGCCAATTAGTCCCTAAAGATTCGTTAAGGAACAGCGAAAGCTTGGTGCTCTCATCTTTTTGAAAAATGCCTTTCTTTCCTGAGCCCTGGTCTCTTTTTGCCATCCAAGCCGGTTTCTCAGCTTGGAGAGATGGAGGGAAGTATTGAAACAGTGGAAAATAAGGAGCAAGTACAGGCAGAGCAAGATTCAGAGAGCGAGCCTGGCACGGCAGCAGCTCATCTGCAAATACAACCACCAAAGCCTTTTAGAAAGTGTAAATCACAGAATCCCAGAATGGTTTGGGTTGGGAGGGACCTTAAAGCTCATCTCATCTCATTCCACCCCCTGCCATGGGCAGGGACACCTTCTACCAGCCCAGGTTGCTCCAAGCCCCGTCCAACCTGGCCTTGGACACTTCCAGGGCTGGGGCAGCCACAGCTTCTCTGGGCACCCTGTGCCAGGGCCTGCCCAAATCCACTGCATTAAATCTGCTTTGTGTATGAATGCTGTCCCAGCACGTGATTATTGATTTTAATTGGAAAAAAAAGAGATTGAAATGAACACATTAGAACATCTATAATGAGCTGAGTGATCCACTGCCTGCCAGGAGCACGAGCTGGTCAGCTTCTCCTCCTCTTCTGCAAATCACCTTCACTTGGCTCAGACAGTGTTGGAAACGGCACAGAAGTAGCACAAACAGGGAAAAAAGCAGCAAATATGCACGGGCACAGACACAACCACCGCTCCTGCTCCCCCGCCCGGATCGGGATATATTTAGCATCCCAAAGGAGTGGGAGGAGGCAGCGAGTCAGGTGAGTGTCGCACAGCCACAGGCAGGCACTGCTGGTGCACGTCCCTGCCGCTCCCTTGGCACCCCAGGAATCCTTTCCAAACTTTAAAATAAAACGGATTTTATTTTTTTTCCATGTGTTTTCTTCTCTTCCAGTCAGGCACAGCCCCCCATTCCAGCCCTGCACATCCTGGGATGCTCAAGTAGGTTGAGGAGCCTGCTAGGGATTAAGCTGGCTTTAAAAAAAGGGGAAAAAAACAGGCTGCAGAATGTATGGATGGGAATAAGCCAAGAGGCTGTTGGAGCTGCTCAGCACAGGAACACAGCAGGAGCATGGGTTTCCCTGCCTTGTTTTGGCATCTGTGGGAGCTGGGATGCTTTCTGCTGCCCTCCTGCTTGTGATAAAGATTGGGGTCTCTGTGTGGCCTTGGGGACATGCCACAGCCACCAGTGGGCACGTGGCAGGGCTGCAGTGGATGGGGCTTGGTCATGGCAGTGGGAGCTGGGTGCCACATCCTGCCAGCGCTGGGCACCAGAGCCAGGCATCACCCCCTTCCCACACCTTGGCTTGCACAACGATGTAAAACACAGCCCCAGGAGCCTCCACAGGGTGTTTCTGCAAAGCCAAAAGAAGTCTCCTTCCCCAGGCCACCTGGATCCTACAGGTGATGCCACCAGCAGCCACCACAAAATGCTCTGGCTCTAGGATACACCAAAAAAATACCAAACAATTCCCCTCAGAGCAAGTCTCTACGCTTTCCCTGCTGGCAGCACTCCAGAACCTACAAATCATATCCAGGAACACAAGAAGGGAGTGGCACCTCCAAAAGCCCAGCACGCTGAGCCCAAACTCCACGTGGCTATTTTATGTGTAAAACCTACAAATTACCATCATCCTACTCCACTGTGTTCCAGCTCCGGGCTGCTAATGCCTCCAGGAAAAATCCATTTATATCCGCTACGTTTCTCAAGTCTCAGCCTAAAGTTAATGCGGTTTTACAGGAGCTTATATGGTTTTAGGAGCCATCCTGTGAGCCTGAAGAAAGTGATGCTTGGAGGCAAATGCACACCCTGCCTGGGAGCAGTCGGGGAGATGGAGACTGATGCACATCCCTCGCTCCATCCCGCCTGCCTTGGAGGGTATTTTTTGGGTGCTGAGCCCTTGGCGTTACTCAGAGATGCTCAAGCAGACCCTGTGCCACCTCCCTGGTACCCAGGGATTGCTCTGGGGCACCAAGTGGGATTTTCTGGAGCAGTGGGTTGGCAGCATCTCCCTGTGGATTTTGGCAAAGCATCTCCAGCAGGCTCAGCCCTGAGCATCTTGACAGCCTGGAGCATCTCCACTCAGCTCAACAAACCCTGGTTTGTGCTTTCTTCTCCCTCCCATATGATGCTCCAGCTCAAGGATGGCTGAGGGTCCCTGTGCCTTCCACAAACTCTCTTGCCTTGGCTTCCCCTCCCCAGGGAGAACCACTCACTGAAACCCGCTGGATTCAGGAGCCCCAGCTCCTGGTTTACTTTCCAGATCATGTGGAACTTTGGAGCTCAATTCACAAAGGTGTTTCCAAAACTGCAGTCCTGCAGAAACACCCAACAGCGTCAAGAGGAACCAGTCTGCATGTGACTGACACTGGGAAATGTGTCTGGCTCCAGCAGAGATGCTCTCCCTGTTCCAGCCTGGCAACTTGTTCCCAGCCAAGGAAACCCCCAGCCCCTCCAGGCACATCCAAACCCATCCCCAGCACTTCTCAGTTCCTCCACAGTACCCCCCAAAGACCTTCTCCAACAACCCCCAGCTCTTCCTGGCATCACCCAGTCCACCCCCAGCATCCCCCAGTTCCCCCCTAGCATTCCACCTGTTTATCCCCAGTAGCCCCTTTTCCATCCCCATCATCCTTTAGCCACTCCTGGCATCCCCTGGTCCATCCTCCAGATACTCCTGCTCCCTGCTGGCATCCCCTAGTCCAGCCCCAGCATCCACCAGTTCCTCCCCAGCATCCCACCAGTTTATTCCCAGCAGCCCCTTATTCATTCCCATCATCCTTCAGCTATTCCTGGCATTCCCCAGTCCATCCCCAAGACAACCCTGGTCCCTGCTGACATTCTCCAGTCCATTCCCAGCACACCTCCAGTCCATTCCCAGCACACCCCCTAGTCCATTGCATTCCCCCCAGCCCCTTCTGGCACCCTCCCAGTTTCTCCCCAGCATTCCCAGTCCACCCTAGCCCTCCTAGCCCTTCCCAGCCCCCTCTGAGTCCCATTCCTGGCCCTGTACAAGCATACACAGCTGAGCAGGGATGCAGCTGCCTGAGGGGTCACACAGATCCTTGAATTCCACCTCTGCCATGGGCTGACCCTCATCCCAGTCCCAGGGGATCCCAGGACCTGCCCATGGGAGGCAGCTGAGCTCCTGCCTGCACAAACCCATCTCCTTCCCCAAGAGTTATCAAAGGAATTTGTGAGGATTCCAGGGGCCTCACAAGCAGGAACAGAGGGACATAACTCCTGCATCCTCAGGTACATCAGTCCCCCTTCCTCACACCTTGACAGGATTGAGGGCCCATCTGTGCCTACCCCAAATCCCCAGACCTCAAACAATGCTCAAGGGTCTGGAGTGTGGGAAGGGGTGGCTGGAGCTTCCAACCATCAGAGCAGGGAACTGGTGGCACCAGCAAAACATCTCCTCTAGGAACCAGTTTAAGCCAGGATCAGCTCTGGGCAATCCTTTATACCCCATTATTTTCACGTGGGTATTTCCAGCCCCATGTCTCACAGGGTGAGTCCCTAGGGCTCCTGTGCTGGGTCACAACTTCCCCAGGGAACCACAGACAGTGGGTTTTGACCATGCAAGGCATCCTGAGCAAAGAACAGCACTCAAGGGAGGGGTGCAGGGACCCCCCAGTTTCCCTGGCTGGTCCCCAATCTCCCAAAACTTCATGCTGTATGAGTTCCATGCATCCTGTGGGAGCAGGAGAGGCAGCCAGCATCACCAGCTCTCAATGCTTTCTTTCCTCTTTCTTTTCAGTAAATAAAAGCCTGCTCCTCCCCTTCCCCTCCAGGTTTCCACCCTGGAGCTGTTTTTTCCCAGCACAGACCCAGTCACTCCTCAGCCAGCATCCAGACACTCAGTCCCTGCAAGCAGCTGGGAGAAAAAGGACAATTAATATGGAGAGTTAAAGCAAATGAGCGGGGGATGCAGCCACTGTGTGGTCAGGCATTTGCTTCTGCAAAAACTAATTGCTGCCGGCAGAAATCAACACCAATCAAGCAAATTATGTTGATTCCCACATAAATACATGACTTTCCAGTGCCTTGACCTGGGGAGGTACAGCAGAGCCAGTGCTTTCCCAGAGCATCTGCTGATGCCAGACAATTCCTTCTGGCTGGACCATCCACCTCCAGTGCCCACCCATGTCCCTGCCACTGACCCCCTCTGATGCTCCAGCCACCCCAGACAAGGAGCTGTTGGCCTTGTATTCGACCCTGAGCCAGCCAAACTCCAAGCACAACAAGGATTTCAGGGCAATATTATCTCTGAATGGGAAAAGCATCATGCCCAGGTGGTGGGCAGTGCCTCACCTGGAGTGGGGACAGCAGGAGCAAGGGTGCATCTCCAGAGGCAGAGCATGTCTGGGATGCCTTGAGGACCCTCTTGCCCACCCTTCCTGCCCAAATTACCCCTCTCACCCCATCCCTGGGCGACCCTCCCTGCAGTATTTAATTACCAATGCTGATCCCCCTGATTTCTCCTTGCTCCAGCCTATAAATAACCTCATGGCTGAGTGCAGGAGAGGGAGACATGAAAAGCCAGCCAAGGCCATCCCGTGCCGGCAGCGTTAACTCCCACGGGCGGGTCTGCCCCACATCCCACGTGGGGGTGGACATGGTGTCCACCTCCATCCTGGTCTGGCCACATGTCCCTGTGGTGCTGCTACACCTGCCAGGCACCAGTGGGAGAAATTCCGGGTCCTCGAGCCCCCAGAGCCCAGAGGTGAGGTTGGTGAGGTTGGTGAGGTTGGTGAGGTTGGTGAGGTTGGTGAGGTGAGGTCCAACCACACAACTTGGAGAAGGCATTGAGGATCCACTGCTTGTGCCGGAGGGACAAGGAAGCCCCTTGGGTGTCATCCAGGAAACCTTTGGAAGCGCAGGGCATCACAATCCAGCCTGGGTGATGGTCCAAGAACTGCACCATCCTCAGCTTCTGTCGCCACCTGAGCTCTCCTGGCCACCACATCCCTGGGGACACACGATCCAATGGTTCGTAACCAGGAGCTGCCGAGCCCAAACGGAGCTGTGCGCTCTTCCCGGTGCCTTTTCAGCAGGCAAGAAGCAAAACATCAAATATTTATATCCTCAAATCGCTGCTCAGATCCCTCGGGGAGGCAACTCTGACTGCAACATCCAGCGAGACGGCCCCGCCGGCGCCTCCTGCAGCACTCCCTGGGCTTGTCCTGCCGGTGGGTGACACGGTGTGACAGTCCCCCACCCCAAACCTGCACCCAAAGGTGGTGATGCCCACCCAGCAGTCCCAGTGCCACGGTTCAGCCCCTGGCAGCTTGCCTGCCTTCAGTCGAGCCAGGCTGAAAAAGCCAGATGAAACAGGCAGGCAATGCTGGTCCAGCTTTCTGTCATCCTTCTGCCCACAGCTGGGAAAACCAAAGGAAGCAAAGGAAAATGGGGGATGGAGCTTTAAAGGCAAAAAGCCTCTTTTCCTCATCTCCTGCCCTTTTCCCAGCTGCGAGCTCTCTGTGTCTTCGGCACGGTTTGTATGAAGCCCTTTGCTCCTGGCACATCCCTCCCCGGGGTCACATCCTGACAGGGCTTTGATCCTGATTTAGAAATCACGGAGAAGCCCCTGCAGAGTGCAGGGCCCTGAGGCTGCTGGAGCGGGGACAAAACCTTCAGCCCGCTCCATGAATATTCCAGTTTGTCAGCGCTGCCGCCTTGTGAGGAGGATAAAAATATCCCCAAGGCTGCGGGGATGCTGCTGGCACAGCCAAAACTCCCAGGGGGGTCTGCTGACAGCAAGGCACTGGCACCCCAAAGTGCAGATGGGAAACCCAGCTATTTAAAGGGTGCCGTTGCCTCCTGCACATCTCATCGGAAAAATCCCAGGTGGTGCTTTTATTCCCGCTGTCCTTATTTGGTACAAGCAGAATGAAATGTCCTTATTTCTTGCTGGATATTCTTGCTGCACCAAGAATAAGCCCTTGGTGTTGAAAGGCTTTGTTTTGATGTGCAAGTCCTGGTGCTGGGAAAAAACATCTGCCCTGAGAACCACCAAAGTGACACCCAGACCAAAAGGCCACGGGAATGGGGATGCAACGTGGGATGTTCAGGAAGGAGCAGCAGGAAAACTCCAAGCCCTCCGAGCTGCTGCCATGATCCCTGGTGTTCTCCATGCCCACTGTGCCATTTGGGAACCCAGTCATGCCCTTCTGCACATGGCTGCAAGTGCCTGTTTTAATCCCACTGGAAAAAACTCCATATTGAGCCAATTCTGGAAAATCCACAGGGCTGTTTGGGCCACTGGAGTGGGTGGCAACATCCTTGTGCCATCATGTCATCACCTCAGAGCCCAGGGTGGAGCTCCCACCAGATCAGTCCCCAATGGGATGGATAAACACAAATAAAAATAAAAGCACTTTGCAGAAAACATCCTCAGAATGTTTTACAGCCACTTATTGATTTCTCTTCCCTTTTTCCAGCCCATGGAGATAAATATTATGGCCTTTTTCAGACTGGTCACAATTCTCCCCAAGGTCGGGTACCAAGTGCATGGCTGGGCTGGGATGAGCATCCCCAGCTCTTTCCATCAGTGATATATGACCAAGATAAAATAAAATCAAATAAAAGCTGTGCTCAAGGCTCAGCAGAGTGTGGGGATGCTCCTGCTGATCCTGGTATACAGACTGGGCACCCCAGCAGCTGTGGGGGCTGCAGCTCTTGCCAGGGGGGACAGGAGGTCCCCACTGGCTCCCAGCATCCAAGTGGAGCTGGGAAGGGACATGACAGCACCCAAGACACATTGCTCCAGATCACATTTGGAAAGGACACAGTCAGCTTTCTCAGCTGATCCCAACCCTAACATTGACCCTGACCCTACCCTGACTGTAAACTCAGTTCTGATCCTTATCCTGCTCCTGACCTTAACCTTGACTCTGACCCTAACTTTAATCCTGGCCCTGACCTTGACCCCAGCATTCACCCTGGCCCATGTGGGTGACCCCTGTCCCTTGGCTGCAGGTGGTCACTCACTCCCCCCACCCCAGTGCCAGCTATGGCCATCCCAGGGACAAAGGGCTGCTCCTGCCTGTCCCCTGCCTGTCCCCTTCTGGCACCTGACAGACCCATGGAAAGGCTTTTCCCTTCATCTGCCTGTTTTCTTCCATTTTTTTAAGAAAACTGCATCACCAAAAGCAGGAAAAGCCACCAGGGGCTGGGACTTCCCTCTGCCCACCCCACAGGGTGGCTGGGCAGGTGTCCCTGCTGTCCCCACTGTCCCCCCAGCCCACCCCACTGTGATGGTGGGGGAGCCAGGGGGATCTTCTGGGCCAGGTGCTGCTGGGATAGGTGACACCAGCTACACCAGCTGGATGCCACCATGCTCCCATCTTCTCCCAAGAGACAACCTCCATGCGAGGACAGACCCCAGCCCCAGGACAGCATCCAGTGCTGGCACTGCAGACCCCAGAGAGTTATGGTACATGTATCTCAGCGAGCCTTTCCAAGGGGAGACAACACACCAGGGTCCTATTATTACTCCTTATTTCCACTTATTATTCCTTATTTCCACTTATTATTCCTTATTTCTATTAATTATTCCTTATTTCCATTAATTACTCCACATTTGCACGTATTATTCCACATTTGCATGTATCAGTCCACATTTGCACATATTATTCCACATTTGCACATATTAGTCCACATTTGCACGTATTATTCCACATTTGCACATATTAGTCCACATTTGCAAGTATTAGTCCACATTTGCACATATTAGTCCACATTTGCACGTATTAGTCCACATTTGCACATATTAGTCCACATTTGCATTTGTATTCCCTACTTCCTTTTGTCATTATTCCCTATTTTCATCTATTACACCATAGTCCTATCTATTATTCCTTATTTCCAGCTGTCTGGAGAGGACTGCTCAGGACTGCACGGTGGGAAAAGGGATAAACACCAGCCCGTGATCGAGATGGGGGCTGACGGAGCGGGGCTGAGGAAGAGGATGGTCCCTGAGCTCCTGCAGAGCCCTGAGGAGGATCCAGCCCCCCATCCCAGCAAAGAGGGGGCCACATTCCCCACGTTAACCCCAGCCTGGAGACTGTGGCAGCAGGGGCAGCTCTGCAGGCAGCCAGAGAGCCGGGTACCACCGGAGCCTCCCAGCTGCCCATCCCGAGCCGGCGTCACAGGCAGCCCTAAGAGGATTAGGGGTTTAGCAGCCCCGGGGCCGCTGGCCCCATTCCCTGGGCTGCAGGGAGCCAGCACTGCCCCCACATTCCCGGGGGATGCAGCAAGGAGGATGCTCCTCGCCTTCTCAGGGGCACCATTTTGAAGTCGGGTGTGTGTGCGGTGCCCGGCTCAGGTCTCCCCCACGGTGGGGACATGGGGACATGGGGACATCCTTCCTGTGCGGGTGGGAGATGTGCCAAAGCTCCTCGGAGACACGTCAAACCTCCTGGGTGGGTCCAGACAGCAAACCTGGCCCAGTGCAGGAGGAAATCACATGCTCTGTCCCCGAAACAGCCTCCTCCTGCTGCTCCCCCAAGGAAGGCCAAGCACTGGTCTCTCAGCGCTCCCGCACCACATTCCCACAACACAATCCATAGGACACGTTCCCTGTAACACCATCCCACACCACGCTCCTGCACTGCATTCCCACACCACATTCCCTGTGCCACGTTCCCTGTGCCATGATCCCTGTGCCATGATCCCACACCACATTCCCACACCACACTCCCTGTGCTATATTCCCTGTTCTATGATCCCACACCAAGCTCCTGCACTGCATTCCCACACCACATTCCCTGTGCCATGTTCTCTGTACCGTGATCCCACACCACATTCCCTGTGCCATGCTCCCTGTGCCATGATCCCACACCACATTCCCACACTACATTCCCTGTGCCATGTTCCCTGTGCCACGATCCCACACCACATTCCCACTCCAGACTCCTGCACTGGATTCCCACACCGTGCTCCCACACCAGATTCCTGGAGCACACTCCCAAACCCCATTCCCTCACCACATTCTTGCACCATGTCCCTGCTACTCTGCTCCCACTGCTGCCTGTTGCTCCCTCACCATGTTCCCACGCTGGATTCCTTCAGCACGCTCCCAAATCCCTTTCCCACACGTTCCTGCACTGCTGCCACAGCCCCCAGCAGTGCCCACTGCCATCCCATCCCGTGCCCGTACACTGGGGCCACATGGCAGCACCGTGGCCTCCAGCCTGGTCACAGACCCCAAGCTGGCAGGATGTCCCCCCATTGCCATGGGGGACACAGAGAGGGGGATGTGGGGGATGCCAGCAGAAATCCCATGCACTCATCTCTGAGAGGGGATGCTGATCCCAACATCCTGGCCTGATGGTGCCCCAATGCCACGATGGGAAGGATCAAATAAATAAATCCTCTTCCCACCCCCCCTTCACTGCAAAATCTCCAGGAATTACACAACAGCCATGATCAAATCCCAGGCCTGGCTGTGCTCCGGCGCACACGGGCATTCCCATGGGCACAGCCCTTTCATCCACACCTCAGTGTGCCCGTGGCACAAAGCCAGCCAGGGCCACCCATGGGTGCTGGGGGGCAGGACAGTGGGGCACCCCACAGCATCAGGGCTGGGTGAGTGGGTGTTCCTGCAGCCTGGCCCTGACATGGGGCACGGGCAGGGCAGGAGCAGGCAGAGAGCAGTGGGTAAGGGGTGTGGGGCAGGGGCAGGAGGGGCAGCAGGGCAGGGTCGGTGCAGGGGGTCAGGCAGGGGTTAACAAACAGGCAGGTTGCAGGCAGGGGAGGAGGCAGGGAATGGGCAGGGAGGAGGTGAGGGGTTGGCACTGGGGCAGTGGGGCTGGCAGGGAGCAGGGCAGGAAGGGAACAGGCAGTGGGGCACAGTGAGGACAGAGGGTGTCAGCCTGCAGGCATGGAGCAGGCAGGGTGTGGGCAGCAGGGCAAGGGGCACACAGGGAGCAGGAAGGCTGGGGGGCAGGCAGGGGGCAAACTAGGGGGCAAGTGCAGTAGGATGGGCAGAGTGTGGGCAGGAAGAGGAGCAATAGGAAGAGGGCAGGGAGCAGGCAGGGTACAGGAAGGGAGGTGGAGCAGTAGCAGATGGAGCAGCCAGGGCACAGGATGAGGGGCAGTGGGGCAGGTAGGGAGCAAGGGAGCAGGCAAGGGAAGGGGTGGCAGGGCACGGGAAGGGAGCAGGAAGGGGTAATGAGTGGGCAGGGCACAGGCAGGGAGCAGGTAAGCTCTGGGATTAGGGGCAGTGGGGCAAGCAGAGCTCAGACAAGGAACCAGGCACAGAGCAAGGCAGTGAGGCAGGCAGGACACTGGTGGGGTGCAGAATCAGGGCAGTGGGGCAGGTAGGGAGAAGGAGCAGAGGGGCAGAGAGGGAGTGGGCAGGGAACACAGGGTGCAGGTGGTGAGTGGGATGAGGGCAGTGAGACTGGCAGAGCATGGGCAGGGAGCCAGGACAGCAGGGCAGGCAGGAAGAGGACAGGATGCAGGGGCATGGGGAGGGTGCAGGATGAGGTCAGTGGGGCAGGCAGACCACAGGTAGGGCATGGGACTGGGGCAGTGGGGCAGCAGGATGCAGGGAGGGTGTTGGATTGGGGTAGTGGGGCAGGCAGGGAACGGGCAGGAGGCAGGCAAGATGCTGGATCAGAGCAGTGTGACAGGCAGAGAGCAGGCAGGACACAGGCAGGGAGCTGGATCGGGGCGGTGGGATGGGCAGAGAACAGGCAGGACACAGGCAGGGAGCTGGATCGGGGCGGTGGGATGGGCAGAGAACAGGCAGGACACAGGCAGGGAGCTG
>JAWWEW010000313.1:0-14116 GCA_035583185.1 Anabacerthia variegaticeps | reverse complement strand
TGCCAGGGCCTGCCCACCCTCCCAGCCACCAATTCCTTCCCAATATCCCATCCAGCCCTGCCCTCTGGCAGTGGGAAACCATTCCCCTTCTCCTGTCCCCCCCAGGCTGTTGTGAAAAGCCCCTCTGATGATCTAAACAGCCTAAAACCTTCCCCATCTTGTGTTTTGAGCACAGCTGGAACACCAGGGGCAGTTCTTGGGCATTTGTCTGGGTGTCTGTGGGTTTTTAACTGACCCAGAGAAGCAGCAGAATTCAGGGCAGACAAGGCTGTCACTGCAACCATTGAATCTGTACCGACCCAGCTGCTTTGCCATCATTTCTCAGCAAAGAAATGGGCCATAGTTTGGCCACAGATCTCCAAAACAGGACTCAAATACAAATCCACTGTGCTTCCGAAAATGGAGACAAACTGGGGGATTTATGGGAAGCTTTGGAGAATTTCCCACACATTCCCTTCCTCCTCTGTCTTCTGAGGTGACACAGAACAACATCTTCCCTGAGAGAAGACACCTCACAGAAAAGCCAAACTAGTCCTCCCTCTTTTCTTATAAATCCTGTGCTTTATTCATCAGGGAGGGCTTTCAATCCACAAGCATGTCATTGTTTTGTTGCACATATCCTTATTTTGCAATTTTCAGACCCATCCAAGCATTTTAACTCTGCCTCACCAAGGATTCAGTTTGGGGAAAGGAGTTCTCATGGCACTGAAGAGCTGAGATTAGTGAGATCCTGATTCCTCTGTGCTCACTGATTCTTTGAAATCAAATTATTTGCTCATTTGCTGGCTAAAAGTAGGAAAATCATTTCTGGAGAACACGCCACTTGACAAAGGATGGAGTTGGAAACTGTTAAGGAACTGAACTTGAATTTACTAAAAAGCTTCAGTAAGAGTTTCCTGAACACTCTCAGATTAAAGACAAGTAATAGGAAAGGTGGAAGGACTTGACTCCTACCAACAAGAGTCACCATAAATCCCAGTCTTAAAATCCCAGGATGGTTTGGGTTGGAAGGGACCTCAAAGGCCAGCCCATCCCACCCCTGCCATGGGCAGGGACATCTTCCACTACTCCACATTGCTCCAAGCCCCATCCAAACCTGGCTTTGGGCACTTCCAGGGATACTCTGGTCATTAAACTGCTTCTTCCAAATTAAGGAAGCAAAGCCCAATTCCAGCCTGGTTGTGGCTACTTTTCCCCTTCCTTTTTCTCCCATCCAAGGCCCTTTCCTCCTCCCTTGTCTCCCAGGAATTCCATGGCTGTGGGTGCTGCCAGTTCCCACCTTATCCAAATATCTCCCACTGTGGGTAAGGATTTGTCCTGTGACCTCTTGCCAACCTGAGCATTATCAGCTTTTAATCTCCCTAAAACAAAGCACTTTACCTGCTCTATGGAAGGATTATGTGAAATCAATGCCTTTTTTTTCCCCCAAGGAAAAAGGTGACCTAAATTAACTTGGTCCTAAAAGTGATCTTGAAATTATAACCCTCCAGCCCCAGAGCTGCAAGCTCAGGGCTCAGCCAGGAGTTTTACATGAGATGTGGCAGGGCCATGACATGTGACAAACATGTGCCTTTGGTTTGACCTGCTCTGACCCCCACGGCCAAACCCTGCCAAACTGGGCACTCTGGGGCTCCAGGGCAGGCTGGGAGGCAGTGCCCTCCCTGTGCTGGGCTATGGGATCCAGGAGCTGTGGGTGTTTTAGGATGGGCAGTGCCCTCCCTGTGCTGCCCACCTGAGCTGGGGTATGGGATCCAGGAGCTGGGGGTGTTTTAGGATGGGCAGTGCCCTCCCTGTGCTGCCCACCTGAGCTGGGCTATGGGATCCAGGAGCTGGGGGTGTTTTAGGATGGGCAGTGCCCTCCCTGTGCTGGGCTATGGGATCAGGAGCTGTGGGTGTTTTAGGATGGGCAGTGCCCTCCCTGTGCTGCCTGTCTGAGCTGGGTTTTGGGATCCAGGAGCTGTGGGGTGTTGTGGGTTTCCCTGTTTGTGACTGGCAGCTATTCCAGGGCTCCCCGCCTTTGGGATCCATGAGGGATATGGGGCCACCCCACCTCGGTGAGGTTCAACCCCTCCCTTCCCCCTTCACAAGGTGGTTCTGACCCCCTAATCACTGATCTGGTGTCTAAGAGAAATAGTCCATCTTTTTTTTAATATTTTATTACATTAAAGCAGCAAGCTCTGATCCCTGTGCTCATAGGATGTGTTACAACCAATGCTCCTGCACTTAATCCCAGACCTTATTTTAAGCCAGCCCCAGTCAGGAAGTTATGGAGTTAATTCCATCCTATCACTGCTCGCTGATAAATTTTGTGCTTGAGGCTCCTTATCTGGCAAATACATTACATACATATATATTCTTTGCCAGACATACACACTTCACATTTACAGACTGATAGCATTTTAAATATCATTTAAATAACATTTAAAACCCCGTATCTACTAGGTATCTACAAGTGTCTGCAGCAAGCAGCTCTAAATGCAAAGCCAGCAAAGCCAGGGGGAGTAACAGCACAGGAGGTGACAAAACAAGGCTGAGAGCACCTGGTCCATGAAGATGCCCAGCCAAGTGGAGAAGATGCTACAGGAGGACCTGGAGGACTCTCAGACAACTCTTCCCACAGGGGCAGATATTTCTGTCCCACTAATTTGACAGGCTCAGGGCCCCTGGGAAACTTCAGGCTAAACTCAGCACCAACATTGCCTCGCTCTAAACATGTGTTTAACCGAAAGCAATGCATGAGTGGGGGGTGTAATTAGTCCTGGTCACAGCAAGGCAGTCCCAGAGATCCATCAGGATGAACAACACGTGTATAAACCACAAAAACAGCCCCTGTGATCCCTCCACCTCGGGCTGTTTGTAACCAATTATGTATTTTTGTCAACATCACTGCTTTAAGATGTATTTCTCCATAATTGTTTTCATTTCGCCGTGTATTTGCCAAGCCACAAGTGATAAAAATGTACCAGTGGCTGCTCGTTAATCCTAACGAATGGGACACACATTGGCATCACTTAAAGCACTAATTAGTGAAAGGCTGCTTGGAATACACCAGGAGCTTCTCCCTGGCATCTCCCTGAGAAATTATCTAGCTGGTTTTCTCCTAACCCACCCATTTCTCACGCTGGACTTGCCACAGACACTTGGAGTGCCAACTGATGTGGCACCACGAAGGCCCTACAGCCTTGCCCTTGTCCTGTGCCATCCAGGAGAACTTGTCACTCACCCACTGGGGCCAAAGAGCATTTTTTAATTACAATTCCAGATAGAGGAAATTTGGTGATTCACCAGAATAACAATTCCAGCTGCTAAGAGTTCACGTGGCATTTTTATGCCTAGCCAAGGAACCTTAATGTGTGCAGGTTTTGTCACTACAGAAGTAAACAGTGGCACTTAAAACTTAAAGCTGTTACCAGAAATTAGTGCCCATTAATGAAGTTTTGTGTCACTACAGCTGATTTTATCACTGAGCCCTGATTTTATGTATCCAGATGGGAAGAGAGGGGTAAGCGCTCCCAGTCAGGTTTGTGGACTCAAACCTCTTCAATTTTACTGGTAAAGTTGGTTTTTTCCACTAGTATTTCTATTAATTCCTCAATTACAGCCAGTTTACACAAGACAACTTCCTGACCTATAAATGTCCCAGTAAAACTGTCACTTGCACTCCAGCCTTTCAAACCTTTTCCATTTTGATTGTGGCATTTGATACCCAATTGTTATTTATCATTCACCTCAAACCTCTCCCGGGGAGAGACAAAACCACGTCCTTGGAGCTCCAGCTCTGTCGTCACCCCCTCTGCTCCATCCCATCACCCTGCACCAGCTCACCTCAATATTACAGCCCATAAACGTTTTGTAGCTGAAATCTGAGTGCAGAAAAGGGTCATTATGGCAAAGACCTGCCAAACAACCCTTTCCCCAGCGTGGCTTTGAAGGATCAGCACACACATCCTTGGGCTGCCTCGTTATTAATTCACAGCTTATTATATTCCCAAATTACCACAGCCTCCAAGTGCAGCAAAAGCTGCGTCTCCCAAAGAGGATGATAGTGTCATAAAAGTGATCAATGAAAATTAGCATCAGAGCAGGGGAATTGCCTCTCAAGGGCTCGAGTGCTTGAAATTCTGTTTGCTTAACAGGCAATATCCCATTGCTATAAATGCATAATAGGACTGCACTGCCAATCGGACCCTTATCAGTGAGGCTCTAAATCTTTGGGCTGTGCCTGACATTGAGGCTGATAAGCAGCAGGACAGTCACTGGGGTGGCTTTGTCCCCTCCTGCTCTCCAGCTGGAGTCACTGCCAATGACACAAGAGAGCTTCAGCCCGCCACAATTAGCTGGTGGTTCCTTCTTGCCCATCTGCCTCCACTTGTTTAATCCCAATCAATGTTTCCCCAATTCCCAGCTCAAACACCATTCTCTCATCCATCATCGGCGTTTTGGCTTGCTGCATGTGACAGCTATTGCTCTAACCTACACTTTATTTCAAGAATGTGACAAGTGCACACATATTTCAGAAAAAAAAGGCAAGCAATTTTGCCTCTATTAATACACATTTTGTGCTCTGCCTGTCAAATATTATCTGAAGGGGTTCTTTTTCCAGTCAGAAAACTACTTGTTCCTACTTGGAGCGTGTTGTTCTGGAAATAACATTGTTGTTCTGTAAAATAACACTTGCCTCTACAAGGAACATTTACATTTTCAGGCTGTCTGTACCAGGAAAACGGGATGGGATCCTGAGGAACTCTGGATAAGGCTTGGAGCAAGTGGAAGGTGTCCCTGCCTTGGAACAACACGGTCTTGAACGTCCCTTCTAACCCAAATCACTCCAGGATTTGATGAAAACTGGGATTTAACATTTAAAAATCAGAGTCACTGTTACGTGAGTAGATGGTGTAAAATTAATAAACTCATTTCTTTGGTGCCTTTTAATGAAATCCCTGTGGAAGTTTTCCCATCCAGCAAAGACATCTGAGCCTAAAAGGGAAATGCTCCCTGAGCCTGTAATATAATATATATATAAAAATACACATATCCCTGTAAATTCAACATATCTTTTCATTATTTCCCTCCATTCCCTCACCATGTGTGTCCTCCCCTCCCTCCCTCTCAGCTGTTTGTGTTCCTAATGAGTTTGCTAAAATAGCAGTTCCCAGGGCACGTCTCATTCCCGGGATAACGGATCCCTATTTTGACAGGGCTCTGCCAGCTCAGTAATGGATGCATCTCATAATCACCCTCGTCACAATTAGCTAAAACTCTTCTCCAGGAGCTTTTCACTTTGCAGGTGCCGTGAAAGCATTTCATGAGGCAGTCACGGGGCTCCTGTGGTACAGATCCATCTGTCAACTGCAATTCTTGGAATTAAAAGGCAGCACTTCCAGGACAACAGCTCCTGCGTTATCCTTCCCTGGCTAAAGGATTCCTGCCATCGGGGCGATCAAGCAAATCCACACCGGTTGAATTCGGTGACACAGGGCACAGATTTAGGGTTTGAAAGTTTTAAGGGGCCCTTCCAGGCACAAATATCCCAAAAATATTGCATTTACTCCTTAAACACTAAAACAGGTGCTGAGCACCACTTTTTCTGGGGTTACTTATTAAGAATTGAGTTTTAAAAGAATATTTTCCTCCTTCTGGTATTTGTATGTCAAAACCCCACTTTTCATAGAATCATTAAGGTTGGAAAACACCTCCAAGATCATCAAGTTCAACCTTTGACCTCCATGCCCAATAAACCACAGTGGGAAGTGCCATAACTCCTCATTTTTTGAACACTTTCAGGATTGTGTCCCTGTAAAAAGGAGCTTTTTCCAGCCAATTTCAGTGCTACAACTACATCCCTGGGGTATCCACTAAAAATAAACCCCAGGCTAATCCCCCTGGACTAGGAATGGTCACTGGAACCTCCACACATCCAAAGGACACTGCCCAGTTTGCTGGCATGGGAATATCTCAATTGATCCACTGTTTTCCGTCTTCACCCAATCCTGGCGTATTTTAGATCATCAGAGCAGTTCTTTGCTCTTCAGATTTGTCAGGATGGGATCATCCTGCTGACATGTCGTGCCAGCTACCAACATTCCCTGCACAGCCCAAAAATTCCTATAAAAGTGTGAGAAAGAAACCCAATTCTGCCTTAATTTGCTGCAGCAGAAAGCACCCGGGTGCCAGGGAGAGCACAGGGAAAGGGGTACCTGAGCCCTGGAGAGCTCCAAGGTCATGGGCTCCACCCTCCATGGCTCATTTCTCATGATTAGCAGCAATTAAATCTGCCATGCCACGATGTTGGAAAAAATGCAACCACGTGCTGAGTGTTTGGAGCTCCAAGCCTCCATTTCCTGCTTCAAGATTAAGCTGAAGAAACCTCAAACCCAAAATTACACCTCCCAGGGTGCTCCAAGCCCCGTCCAACCTGGCCTCGGACACTTCCAGGGATCCAGGGGCAGCCCCAGCTTCTCTGGGCACCCTGTGCCAGGGCCTGCCCACCCTCCCAGCCACCAATTCCTTCCCAAAAGAAGGAAAGTGGTTTTTGGGAAGCCACCAGCCTGCTGAAAAAATCACTTCAGCTTTCAACAAGAGAAAAATGTCTCATCCTGTCACTCCCCCCATAAAGCCTGGCCCTAAAATACCAGTTCCTATAGAGCAGACACTGGGTCAAACATCCACCCTTGGCTCCCTGCAGAGCTTCCCAAAATCCACTCAAGTCCAGGGAAAAGATGGCACTGGGTAAAAAAAATGCAGCCATCCATCTCCAGGCTTGTGTCTCTGCTTAAAATCAGCATTCCTTTACTTCTAAACATTATATACCTTTAATTAGGGGCACGTGGGATCACCAGGGCTGGCAGGACATCTTGGGGTCACCATGTCCAACCTCCTGCTCAAGCAAGGGCAGCAAAGCATGCCCAGAAGAGGGGTCTGCCCACAAATCTGCCATTTGCCCCATTTCCCCTCCCTCAAGTTCTCCCAGGGTCTGCTCAGAGCAGGGAACTCAGAGTGACACAGAGATTCCCACCCAGGGAGACGTGAAGGATGAGAAAGCAGGAGCATCATCTCTCCCCAACAAGGTTATTGTTTACAGCCCACACCAGGAGAGGGGGGAGCACAAACCCTGCACGAGTGTGAAAATATGGATCTGACTGCGGGCCTCCCTGACAGCACATCCATCAAAACTCAATAATCCACATTTCACACCGTTCCTGCTTCTCCTTCCCACTGGCTGGGAGGAAAAAGCTCTTCTGGCAGCTCTCAGGTGGTGAAAGGGTTAAGAAAAGCCAACTCCACAAACTCAAAAGCTTTCCTGAAATGGAAAAAATCAGGGAGGGGGGGTTTGTAAGTGGGATGTTAAAGAGAAAAGGAGGTGAGTCCAAATGCTCCCCCCACACATGTTCTTCCCAAGGGGTGTTCCCATCTCTCGGTGGCTGCAGGGCTGTGGGGTGGCCCTGGAACTCCTCACGGTCCACATGGGACACATTTTGCTGTCACACATTGAAGGATGCCCTTTGCCAGCTGGTGGGTCATGAGTTATCCCACAGCAGGGCTGAAAGCAAAGGAAAGGCAAAGCTGTGGCTGGGTAAGAGAAGCATCTTCCCAACCCAGTCCTGCTGGAACTTGATGGATTTCATAAATCCTGACTTGGTGGGCTCCACCAATCCCCCCTTCATCAGACCTGTGGGTCCCAGTGCCAGGGGGTGTTTCCAGTTGCTCTGGGCAGATTGACATCACCCTTCATGGCACACGTGGCAGGAAGACACACAGACCCTCCTCTCCAACCCTGGGGGTCTCAGGGAGGAATCACATTAATCCAAAATTAATCAAAAAGAGTCCTTGTCTTCTGGGACTGCTCTGAGATTTTGCTTCCAGCAAACCACACCTTCCATCCAAGGCACCCTTCCAGAAAATGTGGATGAAGGTGCTGGGATGGCATGTGATGGTTAACAGGTCCTGCAAAATAGGACACAAACAGGGACTGACCTTCCCAAAAAGCTTGGTGAGGCAAAGGGGTCAGGAGCTCCTGGCTGCTTTGAGCACATTGTCCCAAGAGAGGACAGGGCAAAACCAGATGTCCCATGGTTGGGAAACACAGACATGCCCTTCCTGAGGCAGGAAGAGCTTCTTTGACTCCGTGGGGCTTCATTAACCAGGGAATGAGGCTCACAGACAGAAGTTTGCTCATACTCAACCACTTCAGAGCCAAGACCGAGGTGTCCAGGTCCCTCTGCCCCATGTGTGTTGTCACATTTGTCACAACCTGTGACAACTGAGATTACGTAGCCCTTGAACTTTGAAGTAGGGACAGTCCCAGCTACACCAGGATTCAGCCAAAATCAGGGGGGAAAAGGTCCAAGACACAACTTTCTTCAGAGAAAAGTCTCCTCGTGGTGTCTTTTCTTGCCCACCATGGATTTTCCCCACTCAGCAGTAAAAACCTGCTAAATCCAGAGCATTGTTCTGCAGGAACAAAACCAACACTGTCCTGTGACCGAGACTTGTCATGAAGGGCCTTCTTGATATTTCTCCAAGCCAAATTAGGTCCTGGTCAGGCTCTGAGCTTCTGGATACTTAATGATCATGAGATCCATTCCCTGTCCTTCATTTCCACCAGAATAACACAGAGAAAGCCATTCTTAAAGAATCGTGGAATAACTTGCGTTGGAAGGGACCTTAAAGCCCATTCCCACCCCCTGCCATGGACAGGGACACCTTCCACTAGCCCAGGGTGCTCCAAGCGCCATCCAACCTGGCCTTGGACACTTCCAGGGTTGGGGCATCAATTTTAACATATTGAATCAAAAGCTTTCCAGTACTGAACACCTTCTCCACCCTCTGCCTGAAGGACCACTGAGCACAAACACCACTGGTTGTTTTTTTTCCCCCCAGACCACGAGAAAACCAGCCTTTAACTTTGTGGTTATCCCAAACCAAAGAGAATTTAAGTCCCTGCACTTCAGCTCACGTGGTGAATCCAGTCATTCATGAGCAAGAGGACTTCAGAACAGCTTTACTCTCACATCTGTCCTCGTTTCACCACCACATCCACAGGAACCAAAGAAGCATCTGCTGCCTCCAGCTCCCAGCAGGAAATGCAGGTTCTGGCCTTCCCACAACATCGCTTTTCCAGCAAGCCTGGCTGTGCTGTTAATTATCCCCAGAAGGGGGGTTTTGTGCTCAGAGCTCCCCCAAATCCATCACGACAGCTCTGGTGACCAGCAGGCTGTTTGTGGTGATGGATTCACGCCATGCAGCATCAGGGTGCAATTTGGGGGATGTGCCAGCAGAGCTCCACAGTCCCAGGAACATATCACATCTCCAGAAGGCACTGCCAAACCCCAAAGCACTGAAAATAACGTTTTAAAAGGGTTTGTTTCAAAAATACTGAAGTGAGATGTGTGTCAGTGAGGGCAAACTGCACCCAGAGCCAGTAACACACCTGAGGATCCCACGTGCTTTCTGTAGCAGGTTAAGCCCCAGCTCTCTCAGCTCTGGTCTTAGATGAGGCTGATGAGATATTGGGATAATCACCATCCCACCAGCTTCTTCCAGCTGCTCTCTGGTCCAAAATGAAACATGTGGAACACCAGGTAAATAAATGCCTGATGTTAGAACATAGTTTTGTCCCAAGTGGCAGGAAACCTGTTCCTCTTAGGAAAAGCCACAAGTCTTCCAGATCCCTGAGATCCCCCAAATCACACAAGCTGTGGGGGGTTATCCAGTGGGGTCCAGAATCCCCCCCTGGAGCAGCAAGAAGAACCACAGAGGAGGTGGTGGAAGCAGGACAGAGGGATTTTATTGTCCCAGTTGTCACTCAATCACAGCCCCACTGACTGCTTTTCTACAGTCAAGGTAGACCATGCAAGACCAAGATGAGCCACACCATCAGGCTCTCCCAGGAAGCAGATCCATGAGGAAGATCCCATAATCCCAGGGAAATCAAGCAAACTGCCCAGTCCTGGGATGCTCTCACACAACTGGGAGCCCATGTGTGATCCAGACACGGCTGATGGGCACAATCAGTCATGGTCATACTACATCAGCATTCCAAATCCTACCAAGATTGAGGTAAAAATCAGGGAAAAGCTAAAAATACAGGGCATGCTCTAATCAAATTATGTCCAAAAGTGATTTAAACCAAGTTTGAGAAGGACAGGTATCAAAACCATTACAAAGTTCCCCACCACCCCTAGATTTTGTCCCAGCTCTGTTGCCATTGGCATCCCTGAAAGGCATCAGAAATAAAAGAGAAAACAAAGCTCTGACTAAACCTTTGGGGGTCAATTCTTTGGTTGAATCTGCCCAGCAGAAGTCAAGGGAGCTGCAGAGATTCTCCTCCCCTCTAACTTCAGTTCAGTGCCAGTGTCCCAGCGTTCCAAGGATGGAGCTGAGGAGGCACCCACAGCCTTCCAGCTCAGCACAAACCTCCCAACCCCTTCACTTGGCTGCTGCTGGAGAGAAATCACAGGGAAACAATTCCTTGTAAAGTCTCAGATTATTCACACTGTATTTCTGTCTTGAGCCCATGCCGAGCTCAGCCTCCTTAATTGCTTATTTGGTCATTATTATTATTATTAGAGCTGATAATCATAATCACATATTAAATGAGTTGACAAAGTGTGCATCTCTTTATAAGCCTGCCAAGACCGAGCTCGTTTCCCAAATTCCCAGCCATCCTTGCACGTGGAACTGGAGTCAATTGGAAGTTTTGATTTCTCATAATGGGTTGATGTTTATTTGCTCAGTGCCTTAATACCCAGGCAGAGGAGAGGGAGCGTTGCCTGCACCACAAAGCAGATTTCCCAGTGACTCTCTCTTTGTCGTGGAGGACGTGCTGGCACTCCCCAACAAAACATCCATGCCTCTGTAATTAAGTTCCTTCTCCAAGAGAACAAAGCAAAACACCCATTTTTCCAGCTGAGCGTAGCAATAATTAGGGATCATCCCTAGGAGAGCGTGAAGTACTGAGCGATGCTCTGACTGTGGCCACGGCACAGAGGGAAGATGTTCTGCTTCAATTAGGGTGCCTCTGCATTCTTTAGGAATTAGGAAGCCATAAAAAACCCCAAGGAGAGCCAATAATCCCCCCACAGCAGAGCAGCTCAGCAGAGGGAGAGCGCAAGGAGCCAATTAAATGAGCAGGAGACACTTATTCATCCCGTTCGAGTCAATATATCCTCATTTTTGTTAATGGAAAGCACTTCAGTTGGCAATCCAGGAACGCAGCAGTCAGCACCATTGTCCTCCGAGCGAGGCAGACTGAAATGAGCAGTTTCACAGCGCACAGGGCTCTAATTTATTGCCCACTCTGCTCTTCCCCTGCTCCTCCACCCACAGCAGAGCAGCTCAGCCCCTCCTGGGCAGCCCCAGCTCAATGGGGTATTGAAAGACTGGGATTGTGATGCCATCAGCCAATCGATGCCATTGACAGGGCACAGACACACTCAGGGAGCTCCACACCTAATTAACTCCCCACCACACGGCCTGCCTTTTGTTTCTCCTCATGGCCTGCAGCTTTGTTTTCATAGAATTCCAGAATGGTTGGGGTTGGGAAGGACCAAAAAGCCCATCTCATTCCACCCCTCTGCCATGGGCAGGGACACCTTCCACCAGACCAGCTTGCTCAGAGCTCCAGCCAAGCTGATTGCAAAGAAAAACCCCAAATTACCACTTTAAAAATGAGGAATCAGAAGACGGGACACTGATTGAAGTGGCATCTATAAAATACACATCAGTAGTAAGACATGTGAAAAATGGATCAGTGACAGAAGACCCCCCACCAACCAAATATTTGCCCCAAGACCCCCCCACAAGCCAAATATTTGCCCCAAGACCCACCCACAAGCCAAATATTTGCCCCAAGACCCACCACAAGCCAAATATTTGCCACTGATAAATTGTTGCCCTTCCATTTCTATGAAGTCTTTAGTTTTCCACTTTAATTCCTAGTTACAAAGGAGATTACAGCTCTCAAACTTCCTTTTCCCCTCCAAAAAACCTCTCACAAAGCTGAACCTCTGCCCTGTGACACCTTCAGTCTCAGGATTAAAAATCATTAACCCTCGGGAATCAGCTGCATTAAACTGGTGGAAACCTTTAGAGACACAACCGTGCCTTGGATCCGACATGAACCACCCACATCTGGATTCCAGTGCAATCCTGACATTTTAGTGATGACTTTGGATGGGTTAAATCAAGATATGAGACAGGGTGAGACAAAGCAGCCGGGAAGGCAGCAGAATTCTCTATAAAACCATCCCGTCCTTCCAACCAAATGTAATCCAGGGAGGTGGAAGAAGCTGGAGCTGCTTTGTTGAGCCTGAGAGCTCCTCAGCTTGTTAACCACGCAACATAAAGCAGCGCAGCCCCCATACATTGGGCAGGCTCGGCACAGCACCGTATCGAATATCCCCTGCGAGGAGGAGGAGGCTGAGCTTTAGGAAGTGCTGAGTGCCCTTGTTTCCTGAGAGTGCTTGTGAAGAGAGCCTGCTGCGAGCAGAGGAGGATGTCTCTGTATCCTCGAGCTGATGGTGATCTGCTCAATTACATGGGCTTTGACGTGGGGACAAAACAAAGAAATAAGGGGGGAAGCAGGAAAAAAAAGAAAAAAGCAAACCAAAAAGCAAAGCACTTCACATCTCCCACGGAACAGAGAAGCCCTCGCAAAGAAAGCATCCATTAGAGATGATAAAACAGCAGGAGGGTTGTGATGGAGGGGGAATAAAGGCTCACACGAGCCCTGGGTGGAGGGCAGGGACAGCAGTGCCAGCTGAGCTCCAAAGAGGATTTCAGTGAGCTGCTGGCTCCGGCCAGGAAACATCTCCAAGGCCAAGTGGTTTTACAATCTCACACTTCGAGGCTCAAATGTGATCCAGGCAGACAAGGGGGTGATGTCAAGCACAGGTAAAGGCATTTCTGCAGCCACACCCGTCAAACGGGACTGGCATGAGGCTTGTCTGGGGCACATCTCACCCCAGGAAGAGCCATTCTCCTTCCTCTCCCAGCGGTGCAAACACACCTGAGAGGGGGGTGGAAGGAGGGGAAGTCCCACTGAGCCCACCCCCTGCCCTGCTTTAGGGCTGTGGTGCCCAAGCTCTGCCCTTGGCACCCACACAGAAGGGCTTTACCCACTGTTTGCCAAACAAACACCTACCCAGCAGAAAATCCCATTTTTTGTAGGTTCCTGTGTGTTTTCCTCCACCCTTTGCTGTCCCTGTCTCTCCAGCGTGCCTTCCCCTCGTTATCCAGCAATACAGAACCATGGAATGGCCTGGGTTGGAAGGGACCTCAAGGATTAGCATGTTCCACACCCTGGGCAGGGACACCTTCCACCAGCCCAGGGTGCTCCAACCTGGCCTTGGACACTTCCAGGGATCCAGGGCCAGCCCCAGCTTCTCTGGGCACCCTGTGCCAGGGCCTGCCCACCCTCCCAGGGGAGAATTTCTTCCCCAAATCCCATCTAACTCCACTCTCTTTTTGTTTGAACCCTCCCCCTCCTTGTCCTGTCACTGTATGCTCTTGTTAAAAATCCCTCTCCATCACATATCCATGTTATCCCAGGAAAACAGCCCAGACACATTAAATGCCTCTCTGTGAGCCCTCAATCCATCTCCACATTCCAGCATCATCCAGGAGTGGCCATCAGCCTTCCTGGATGGCCAGGTGTGTCCTCCTCACAGCAATCTGGCAAATAATACCAAAAAACCCACTTTTCAAAAGCACAACTCAGCAAGAAGTGGTACCAAACAGCACTTCCCAGTGAAGGGGCAGCTCCTGCCGTATGAAGGAGTTTTGATTTTAGACAATCCCCTAATTCTTAAAGGATACAGCTAAAGACCTACAGAAAATTCAGGCAGGAACTGAGAAACCTAATTTTAGCTTGTTCTCAGATAAACAGCAACAGTGAGAAAACCACTGAGGTTTGTTTGGCCAGGAAATGCCTGCCCGTGTTCAAGCCTGTCGCTGCATCCCTCCATTCCAGGGGGCCAGGGAATGCCTGCCCTGGGAAAACAGAGCCCTCCATTCCAGAGGGCCAGGGAATGCCTGCCCTGGGAAAACAGATCCATCCCTCCATTCCAGGGGGCCAGGGAATGCCTGCCCTGGGAAAACAGAGCCCTCCATTCCA
>JAWWEW010000312.1:0-14130 GCA_035583185.1 Anabacerthia variegaticeps | reverse complement strand
GATCCCTGGAAGTGTCCAAGGCCAGGTTGGAGCCACCTGGGCTAGTGGAAGGTGTCCCTGCCCATGGCAGGGGGTGGGACTGGAGGAGCTTTAAGATCCCTTCCAACCCAAACCATGCTGAGATTCTGATTCTATGCATATTAATGATATATTATACTAATGGGTTTGCTGCCATGTCATGACCAAGACAGCAGAGAGTAAAGCCCTCCCAACCTCACCTTGGTGCCAGAAGTTCCTGGTCTCAGTGCCCAAGTGTCCCCACACAAACCCAAAGCCCAGCTCTGCTCACAGGGACTTGCCTGGTTTTGCAGAGCAGCCCCAAACAGAGCTCAAGTGGAAAACAACCAAAATATCAGGAAAACTGACATTTTAGACACACTCCAAGGTCAGAAATGTGCTCTCATCCCTTTCCTCCTGGTCCTGGTCCAGGAGTGGCAAACATGAGGAAAAGGCAACAGTTCCATTTGTGTGATGCAAGGGAAAATGGGACTTACAAGCAATTAATGTAACAGTTTGCTCTAGAAACACAATCAATATGTTCATTTATTTCTCTCATCCTCTGCAGAGGATAAGACCATTCCCATTTCTCTTCCAGCCCTTTCCCTCCCAGGGGACCTTTGGCAACCAGACACTCCCTCAGTACAAAAGGTACTCCAACTCAGGCCATCCAAAAGCCCTTGGGTAGCAACAATTTGGGCTTCTTTCTCCTTCCAGCTTGATTTGAAGCCCCAGAAAGGATGTCCAAAGGCTGCCACACCTCGAAACAATGAGCTGTTTTGAGGGCCAAGCTTCACTTTCCTTTCAGGCTCCTCAGACTGACATTTCTGAGACTTTTTGTGGATCAGAAATACACATTATTTGCAGCCAGCCCAACCACAGCACTCACAGCCCGGCTGGGAGCACTGGGGTATTTGTCACCTCATCAAATGACGTGTTTTCATCTGAGGTTGCAGCTTCCCAACTGCTTTGGGGGTTGATTTATGTCTGAAATGGGCAGGGACCTTCCTCGCTGCCCACCCTGAGCCCTTTGATCTCCCCTCCTCCTTTGGGGCTGTCAATCTATGGGAGGAAAAGGCTTTTATTGCAAAAAAAGCTCATGGGTGCAAATTCTTGTGTGGCTGTTTGCTTTGGTAGCTGGTGTCCCCAGAGCTCAGGGGACAGGAGGGCCAGAGGAAGACAATTGGAACATCTCCTGGGAGGGCAGGGGAAGTTTCAAGGCCAGGTCTAAGTTCCAAGAGAGACCATCCCAGTGCCCCACAACACTGGAGATCAGGGTAGAAGATCTAATGACCTGAAACTCATCCTACCAAAGGACTTGTCTCCTCTCTAACCTTCACCTCCTCTCCATCATCACAGAGCACCACAAGGACGTGTGGTCTGGCTCCAGCCCTCCTGGAGAACCTTGTTTCTCCTCTTGGGCTCTCTTCTCCACACACTTGGACACCCCCCCAGTGTGGGAAGAAGCGAATGAGAACATCAGTGTGCTCCTGAAGTTGCATTTTGCTCCCATTCTGCAGAAGTTGTGACTGGCAGCACATTTGCAAGTCAGGACAATGAGCCCTCTGTATCTTCCAGCAATCCCACCTTCCTGTCCAAGTCATCCCAGAGCTGATTTCCTACTGCAATCAAAGATGCTGCCAGGGAATATTCATGCAGAGTCCAAAAGGTTCTGGGTCTTTTGGAAGCGGGAGTTGCTTTGGTGACTTTACTCTCCTTCAGGACATTTTCTTTACATTTAAAGTGAGACTTTACCCATTTGGTTTTCTTTTCACCCATCTTGGTTTTCTTTTCACCCCTCCTTAACTGTTCATTTTGCGGACTAGAATCACCCAATCATGAAGGTTGGGAAAGCCCTCCAAGGTGATGGAGTCCAACCTTTAACCCAGCACTCCAAGGCCACCACCAATCCATGTCCCCAAGTGTCACATCCACACAGCCTTAACTCCCTCCAGGAGTGGGGACTCCCTGGGCAGCTGTGCCAGATGTTTCCAATGCCATTTATGCATTTCAGCTGAGTTTGGTGATGTCTCAGAGTTTGGGCCAGAAATCCAACCCTCAGATTCCAGAATTTGAGAAGTATTCCATTCTTTCCCATGGTAGAAATACCTTGAGCTGGAAACCCATCTTCTCATGTGCTAATGAGTCTACTTGAGGCTCCTTCTTGGCTGGAGCTCCTTCCAGTCCAAGATTTTCTGCCAAACCAGCTCTCTCCTGACAGCTACTAATTTAGAACTGTTTTGTCTTAACTCGAATTTCTACTCAATTGACCTCCTGGGCTCCTTCCTCAGTAATTCCAGAGAAAATGTGCTCAATGTGCAATTCCCAAGTTTGCTTTTTTTGGTTTATTTATTTATTTTTAACTTCTCACTGCTGCAGGGTCTGGGCTGGAACAGGAAAATTATTCCTGGGCTGGTTTGTTTTTCTTTTTTGGTTTTTTTTTGCTGTCTCTATTACCCAGGGTGTCATCACCGGGATGCTTTGCCAACTGAAATATTGCTCAGGGTTGGTATCAAAGCACAGGAGGTAAAAACAAAAAAAAAAGCAAAGCCAGAAAATAGACGTGTTTGCTCTCCCACAGGTGCCCTGCAGTGACACCAGCCTGGAATGGGTGTGCACACCAAAAACTCAGGATTAATTGCCAGTGGCTTTCAAAGCACATATATTACAATTACATTCCACAATAGAATGCATTAATTGTAATTAATTCAGGTTACGATGCACAGATCTGCACCATCACCCAGCTGCAACCCTGAAAAAACATTCTTATCTGAAATAATTAAGGAAGGGTCAAGCCTCCCATGGGCTACCTGTGAAGGGGTTGCTCCAGAACTCCTGAAAATCAGCTTAAAGAGCAATCCATGAGGGATCCTTGGGATCCCACCTTGGGCTTGGGCTTCTTCTGGCTCTAAGGCAGAGCTGAGCTTACAGCAGAGCTGGAGCCTCCCTGTAAAAGGCAGGAAATAAAACCCAGCCCCCAGCTGGCACTAATGATGGATACCTGCTGTTTGTATGGAATTCTGGGGTGGAATGTCTCAGGTATCCCAGCCTTCTTGAAGGTCCAACACCATCCCCTCTGCATTAACAAAGCTGTTGCAGATGTTTCATTCCAGAGGAGCACAAAGGATTGTGCACAGTCTCTACACCCAGCTTTAAGTGTGCACCAGGCTTTGCCTCATTACAGTCTCTCTTATAACCTGCACAGTGTCTGACCTGCCAAAATTCAGCATTTTTTGGATAGAGAAATGCAGTGTTTTCTCTTTTTGAGCTCAGAGCTGGTGCCTGACCATGGAGAAGCCTCCAAGTCAGGGCATGGCCTTGGGAGACACAATTTTGCTGCCTATTATGGTGGCAGCAGGGAGAGTTTAACACCAGCAAAGCTTGTATTCCAAACTGTGCATCCTGGCATGGTAGTTATGACATTTATGGCATAACTGTTTGGGGGATGCTCAGCTGGGAGCTACAGAACCTACAGAACGCAGCAGGATCAAGTGGAGGGAATAACCAAACATTAAGAGATGGATTGCTAATATCCTGTTAAAAAGTCCTCAATCCCTTTTAAAATACACATGGAAAGAACACCTGGAATGGTTTGTCAGTGCATGGTGGCAAACGAAGCTGTCCCTGAGGTGAGAGGTGATGTCACAGGCATGGTTGGAAGCATCACTTCTTCCTCACACCCCAACCCAGCCAGGATCTCCCAGAACAACCAGGACACCAGCCCAGGGAGCTTTGGCACCTTGGAAGGCTGGTGTCTACCTTGCCCTTCTCAAGGAAAACAAGGAGTGCTCCATTGAAGGGAGTAATTTAGTTAAACTGCTCCATTTCTTAATATTGCTCTTTAAATACAGGAACAAGAGCCTTGGCTTTTATGGACGTCAGGAGGAACATAAGTTACAAGTTATATGCAAACCACAGAGGAAGGATTTTAATTTCCAACATGCAGCGTTTCTCCCAACCTGAAATAATGATTTGAGCTTGTTTGTGCTCCCAGAAGCCACGAAATCTGCAGGGCTTTGAAACATTAATTTACCAGGAGGTGTGAGAGAAGTAACACAGCAGACCCTGTGTATCTGCTGTGTCCCTGAAGTTGGGAGTGTGCCTTTGTGATCTCTCCATCTTTTATTAATGAATTTTAAGAATGTCTCTTTATGCTGTTTTTTGAAAAGTCAGATCCCTGAGTGAAGTCGAGCACCACAAGGGCTGGTGGGATGAGGTTCCCCATCAAGTTTCTCTAATTAACAATGAAAGGGCATCAGCCAGAAAATAAAAATACAGCCCTGGAAGCACAGGCTGGTGGCTGCAGCTCGGGCTGGTTCCTCTGTGGCTCCCACACCACCCACCTCAAACAGGGCCAGCCCTGATGAACAACTTGCTGGTGCCTAAAACTAAGCAGCTCTTCCCTCCTGGGGTGCTGTCCCTGCAGGGCAGACACACAAATGCAGCCCAGACACTGAGCCTGCCACCCATAACGTGGTGGGTTTAATTCTACATTAGTGCCACGGTTTAGAGGAGCTTCATTGGCAAGACAAACACCGATGGAAGTGTCCAAGGCCAGGTTGGATGGGGCTTGGAACAACCTGGGCTAGTGGGAGATGTCCCTGTCCATGGCAGGGGGTGGAAAAAGATGGGCTTTAAGGTCCCTTCCAACCTAAACCACTTTGGGATTCTATGGAATACAATCTTTGCTCATCATCGTTTCAGATGTTGGTAACCATTCCTCCTGTCATCAGCCCAAGGGTTTGGGGATAAAAAGGTGTAGCAGCTCTTGGGTGCTGCCCTGACCAGCAGGGCCTGGTGGCCCTCCATCCTCACCCTCCCAGGAGCCAAGCCTGATGTGACACACAGGGAAAATAAATGTTATAAATGTTCCCAGCAGTGAAGCCTCTTAGGGCTGTCCCAGGGCAGAGCCAAGGCACAGGAACTGGAGGGTGCCCAAGCCCCACCTCTCAGCTGTCCAGTCCCATCCAGCACCTCTTCAAATAAGGAATTCCACAGTCTGATGACCCTCCCAGCTACTGTTGGATTATTTCCCCCCCCTTCCCTCACCCTAATCATTCAGATCTTAATTATACTGCAGCAGTTACTGCCCACCAAAAGAGCAATAACGAAGCCTCAAAGAGCACATAAATGTGGATCTACCTATAAAAGTGGAAACACAAACTGTCCTGCCTTGTAATGACTCCAGGCAGGAGAAGTGGTGTGAAAAGCAGAGGGAAAGAGCCCAGCTGAGCTGCACAGTCACTGCTGGCCTTCCACCTGGGGAAATTCCACTTTAATTTTCACTTACAGCCCAGGCAGGATGTAATTCAGTTCCCTTCTAGTCCCCACTGGACTTTTCCCCCCTCCCTATCACCAAACACACACACAGAGCCATTAATGCAACTGAGCTCCTCCAAAAGGCCACATAAAAGCTGGGCTGGTGTAACATCTGCGTTGAGAGGGCTTTATGAGGTGCTCAAGAACCGTCCCAGAATTGTCCTGCCTGGGCCAGTTGAGTGGTCTGGCAGAGCTACAAGGGCTCCTGGCAGATGGCTTTGTTTTAAGGTTGGATGGGAAGAGCTTCAGAGCCCGTCACTGCAGCACATCCAAATTTCCCCAGAAAGCAGGACCCCAGCCATGCCCAAGAGCTCATTTTCAAAGGGGCAGGACTCAGGGAGCAGCAAGGAAAGGTGCTTTCCTCTTCTTTGCTGTGCAAGGCACAGGAAAGGGTGAAATCTGTGTTTCATTTAACCCCCTAAATGAAAGCAGCCCCACATTTCTGACGTCCCCTCTGCGAGGGAAGGTACCCCAGGAGCTGCTGGGTGGGACATCTCTGCTGGGTACCAGCCTGTGGTGTCCCAGCACCTTCCTCTGAAAGCTTCTCCAAGTGCCCTCTGGATTCTGTGCAGGGCCAAAAGTTGGAGCTGATGGCCCTTGTGGGTCCTTTCCAGCTCGCTGTGATCTGGGACTCTGTGAGCTGGGGCCAGTCCCATCCTGCCTGCAGGACTTCCAGGAGGCATCTCCCCACCGTGCTGCCTTTTCTGGGCCACCCACCCCACGTGTCTGCACAGCAATCCCAAGGTCCTGCTGAGCCACCTCTTCACAGGACACTCTGAGCTGGAGATGACCCATAAATGTCCCACGAGGGGGCCAAACCCACAAACAGGGTGTTTAACACCATGCTCTGAGCAGCTGAGCTCATGCCAGGCTTTCACCACCTCCACAAGCACTGTTTGGACAGAACTGGCCTCTAAAGGGCTGTGGGTCCATGAGATGCTCCAGCAAATATTTCTTCCCTCTAATTCTTTAAAAAAGGGCACCATCAGACCTGTATTAAGGGTAGAGAAAGCTGGGAAAACAGATCAGCCTCTGGTGGGAGTGTGAAATGCTTCACCCTGTCCCTCAGAGCTGCTGGACCTGGGAGCAGCATCCCCACCCTGGGAGCAGCATCCCCACCCTGGGAGCAGCATCCCCATCCTGGGAGCAGCATCCCCACCCTGGGAGCAGCATCCCCACCCTGGGAGCAGCATCCTCACCCTGGGAGCAGCATCCCCACCCTGGGAGCAGCATCCCCACCCTGGGAGCAGCATCCCCACCCTGGGAGCAGCATCCCCACCCTGGGAGCAGCTCCTGCAGGACTCTTTCCTGGTGGTACCACCCTCCTGTGAACTGCCCCACATGGAGACAGCCCAAAGTTCCACCTGGGACTGGAGCCAAAGTGGGGAACAAGCTTTGGGTCCAGCTAGGGCTCACCCAGGGATGAGGGGAGAGGGATGGGCTGAACTGCTGTGAGAGCCCAGAAACCTGACCCAGGGATAGGAGGGACCTCCCTGATGAAATCCCAGGAGGGATTTAATAAAATTACAGCATTAAATTGTTCCTGGGCAGTCACAAATGCACCTCCATGGGGGACACCAGTGGCTTTACATTGTTTTAGTTTTACCACACCACTCAAACAGGGGTGTCTCACCTGAAATATGGGAAAAAAGGAACAAAGGCTCTGTTGTGCCTGGCAAGGGATTTCCAGCTTGGATTCTCTCCTGGCTACAAAGTCCAGTCTCCTTGGAAGTGCAGAAATTAATTACCTGCAGTGCAAGCCCCCAGAGGATGATATTTGTGTCCCTCAGTCTCTGCCCTTAGTGGCTGCTGTGCTTTGTTAGCACAACACGGGGGTTTGTAAGCCAGAACTGAGATTTAGGCAGAGAATTGCCTTCCCTGCCCTTTCATTCCTCCCAAACTCAGAGCAGGTTTAATTAAGAACAATTTTGAGCATAACTTAAAACCACAGAAACTTTAATTTTAAGCATTGATTTTTATCTGGGTCTACCCATTCTCCTGAAGACAACCTGGGGTTTGAACTGCTGGAGTGATGAGTAATTTACTCTTCATGTTCAACTGGGGCCTTTTCTTGCCACCAAAAGAACACAAAATATTCTCTAAGAGTTGTCAACCAGTTATAAGCCAGATTCTCTTAGTCAGAAGCTATATTTGAATCCTTAATTTATTTAGTTTATGTACTTTATTCTTCTGTGAGGTACCAAATGGCATCTATTTACTATTTAATAATTTTTTCCAAGCTGTCTTTGAGCTGAAATTGGAATTCAGTTGAAATGATATAAAAACATCATATTTCTTTGCTTGTCATTTAACTAAATAAAATTAAAATATGCTGGAAAGACAGAAGAAGTGAATTATCACCAAGAGGTGCATTAACAGCAGTTCATAAGGTGGCCCTTCCAGGTTAACATTTGAATTTTCCAATGCATTTATGTGCCCTGAGATGCCCATAAAGCACCTAATGGGGTTTTTTTAAGAACTTTAAAAAAATCAATATCAAAGTCCCATTGAAATGAGGAGTTAAGTTCCCATTCCCACAGGTGCCCACTGGGATTTTCAAAGACTTTTAGGCAACAAGATGGCTTTGAAAGGCTTGGGAAGTGGCAGAGTCCATCCCTCTCTGTGTGTTTTCAATTGTAGCCTGGAACAAACTCTCTTGTTTTTGCAATTCCTATTCCTTTGCTCAGTTTTGCACGAAGAAATCCAAAAAAAACAAAAAACCCTTCCCAAAGACTCAATTGGAAACAAAAGTGACAAAAGCAAAAGGTTGGAGCATGAACAAACATTACTTAAACTGGAAATAAACCCAGAACTTCCCCCCTTTACAGAGACCCAAACCCTACAGATTTAATGAGAGAATCCCAGCCTACTTTGGGTCGGAGGGACCTTAAAGCTCATCCAGTTCCACCCCTGCCATGGGACACCTTCCACTTGCTCCAAGTCCAACCTGGCCTTGGACACTTCCAGGGCTCCAGGGACAGCCCCAGCTTCTCTGCCCAACCTGTGCCAGGGCCTGCCCACCCTCCCAATTCCTTCCCACCATCCCACCTAGCCCTGCCCTCTCTCAATTTCAATTTAATAAATTATGACTTTTGCAAGCAGCAAACTTGAGCTTCAGATAACTCTTATCACTGGAGGAATAGCTTTAAAGTCTTAAACCTCAAAGAGGTCCCGTTCTCAGAGTCTCCCACAGCAATTATTTCAGACGCTACATGAAAACCTCAACTTGAAAGAGAATTTCGGCATTTCCAATCAAACGCGCATCCCCCAGCGCTAATTTTTGCTTCTAATTTCTTTCTTTTTTTTCCTAATCACATTTAAAGCCCCAAAGCATCCCGAAATGTTTATGGAAAGTTTTTCACATGTCTAAGACAGCTGCAAGACTTCCAGCTTCACACATAATTCGGAGCTTCCTGCAGTGGCTCAGCCTCGCATTTCTTGGCTTCTCTCCCCGAGCGCCGTAACAAGGAGGTAGGAACGGCTGATAAGGGATGTCGAGGAAAAATGAAGGGCAGGGTGGGACTGGGAGAGGCAGATCCTCATGTCCCCTCCTGCCTTGGATTGCTGGGTAGCTCAGTATTCCAGCCCCTCGAGGCTGGGGCAGCAGCTGGATGAGATTGACAGCCCAGATGTGAATCCAGAACATCCCGGTGTGGAGAGACTGAGCCAAGACAAAGCCCAGCAAGAGGCAGAGGGGAATATGCAAGGAGGAAATAATTCCCCAGCCTGGGCTTCCACCTACTGCTCCCATCCCAGGGACCAGCAGCCCAAATTCCTGATCCCAGCCTGCCCCAAAACCACAGCTCTCCCCCTGCACAGCATCCCTGGGAGCCCCTTCCCTGCAGACAGGAGCAGGCATGGAGAGAATGACTGGCTTGTGCTTTGGCTTGTAGCCAGACTTGCCACTTTTTCCCCCAACAAGACAGACAGTTGCCTCTAAATTGGCATAAAAATATCCATATTTGCATAAATCCCAGGGCAGGCCGTGCCCGGCTCGTGCCTCCTCTGCAGGGCTGGCCGTGGGCATGGAGCGAATACAGAACACCCAGTCCCTGCCAGGTTCCAACAGGAGCCTCCACTCTTCCCAGAGGGATAAGAGGGACAAAGAGGGAGGAAGGAGGAGCCCCCTCCGGGCTATTTTTGGCCATTATTAACCCAGATCAGAAGGAGCAGCAGAAAGGGCGACCCCTCTGACTGGGGGCACAGACTGGGTGGGATGGGCTCCCACTGCTGGGCTCCCAGTGCTCTGCTGGGAACACCCTGCGGGCTCCAGGTTTGGGATTTGGGAGGGACAAAACAAGAAATCCAGGAACAGATGTCGGAAGAGAGAGAGGGAGAGGGGAAGGGATCTGTTTGGGCTTGTGAGAGTAAAGAAAATGAAGTATGCAAATCACTCCTCAATTTCATACAAAAACACCCCTTTTAAGGTTTGGGCCAAGGAAGAGAGAAAAACAAGAGTTCATTTGGATTTGCTCCTAAACCTGGAGGGAAGGACAGCGGGAGTCTTGGCTCGTGTGAGCCAGCACATGGTGCACGTGCTGGGATGGCTGCCCGACACACACCCCGCTCCTCCCAGCTCAGGCAGGGCTCCCTCCTGACCTGCCCATGGCCTGGGCAAGCCAGGCCATTCCCTGCAGAGCCTCACTCAGCTCTGGGTCAAGACACAAACTTTCAGCTCCCCCAGTTGCTCCAGAAAGGCAGCAAAGCTTTTCCCGTGACCCCAACCCAGAACAGGGCAGAGACAGCTCAGGGCTGGGTCTGTCCCTGCATTCCCCAACCCTCTGCCACCCCACGGGGTTTTCCCTTGGGAATGTCTTTTGGGAACACCAGGGGATGTGCCCATGGCTGGAACCTGAGTGGTGGGAGGTGCAGAGGAATTGCCATGGGATGCAGGTGAGCACCAAGGTGCCCGACCCCCCTGCCAGCCAAGGGCACGGCCCTTCCCTGCCCCTGTTTATGTGTAGATTGTGTTTATGGCTTGTGATTGCCAACCTTAAAACCTGACTTTTTGGAGTAAAATTACATTCATTGTTTTTTTCTCTTTAGAAAAATCAGCAGAATTCAGTTTCTCTCCATCCTGACACCCCCCACGCCCTGAGCCCCTTTAACAGACCTGATTGTCACCCTCTTCAAACTCAGTGTTGTCACACAAGACATTTAAACTCCCTGTGTCATTGCTGCATGTTCACAAAGACATAAAAGAAAGACACTCAGTGCTGGAATCAATATAAAAATGGGGGAAAAAAATCATCAGTCCTGCCATTACCCCCTTCCACACGTGGAGAAAGGAGCTCAAACTCCCTGCTTTTGATTTGGGACCTTATGAAGCCTCAAAGCAAAGCAGTGAAACCAGCACTGCTCCTGCTGCTTCCTGGAGATGTCATTCCAGGACACGCAGAGGGATGTGCTGGAGGCGGAGGGGTTAAAGGAATTCTCCTATTCAAGCACCATCTGATGTGTGCACATTCAAAGTGCTAATTATGCCTGACAAAGGCACTGCACAAAGCCCCACATGATACTGTGAAGATTTCAGTGATGTCAGAACAGCTTATTGGGATCTTTTTAGGGTTTTTTTCTGGTGGGTTAAAATAGAGGACAAATACCCAGAGCCTGCAGTGCTCCCAATCACAGGGAAATGTGAATTAAGAGCAATTCTCAGAGGGATATTGGTGTCCTGGACGTGCTCAAAGCTTTTGCAAGTCCTAAAGGAGAAATTTAACCAGTTATGGCTTGGGGGCACCTCAGCTGGAAAGTGAGATGGAGAGACACCTCCCAAAGCAGTTTGGAGGGATCAGAGAGAGGGATTGCCTGGTTGGACAGCAAAGTTTCCCCCAGCAAAGGTGTCGGAACCAGGGAGAGATGGCACAGCTGGGCCAGCTCCTGCCTCCTTCCCTCTTTTCCAGATTCACAATGAAATTTTCAATCCATATGTGGAAAAAGAAGATGGAGCAGAGGAGCCCAGCAAGCCAAACAATGAGGAGTTGCTGAGGTCAAGGCGAGGACAGCTGGGACCTCAGCCACGAGCCTTGTTCCTCCCATGCAGATTCTGAGCATCAGCTGAGCGAGTTGGCAGCCCCTGCAGGGGGACAGAGGCACAGGAGGTGGGTGCTGGCCAGGACAGCAGGTTCTCCTGGGATGTACCTGCACATGGATGTGTGCACCAGCACACACCCCAAGCCAGCAGCTCCCACAGCCAGGGCCACGTCCCACCCTGAGCCAGCCCTGGGGTCATCGCTCAACTTTGGGCTTTTGGATTATTTCTTTTCTTTTGGTCGGACTGAGCCTGCGTTTTTCTGTTTCTGGGGGGTGGATGACCCTGTTTCTGTTTATGGGGGGGTGGATGAACCTCACAGTTCCTCCTGTGTGTTTCTCCTGAGTGTTCCTTCCTGGCATTGCAGAAGTGGGGAGCCCAAGGCACCGTCATGCCCCAGCAAGCAGTGTCTGAATCAGACCCTCCAAGAGCAGTGAGAGGCACAATTAAAACATGGCTTTGCACTCCTGGTGGCTTTTGGAACTGCTGTGCCTGGCAGTGCTGCTGATCAGCAAGGCTTCTGGTGGAAATAAGGTTTGTACCATCACTTCTGCACCTCCAAATTGCAGCTGAACTCAAAATACGGGTGGAAACCTCAGGCAATTGTGTTTCTACAGAGAGGAGGCTTAAAAACTGGGGAGAAGCAGCATTCGGGTGAGGGCAGGTGGACAAAAGCTGCCCCAACATGTGGGAAAAGCAGCTCTGCTGGGTTGTCATCAATAGCTCCCAGCATGAGGTGACCACAAGGTCACCCCCAGCCCCCAGCACCGTGTGAGGGACACAGGGGACCCTGCAGGGTTCCTGCAGTGGCAGAACCACGGGTGGGTCAGAGAGCAAAGGACTCCAACCCTAAATGGGCTACTCATGCAGTGGTTTAGGTTCATGGAATGGTTGGGGTTGGAAAAGCCCTCCACGATCATCAAGTCCAACCTCCAACCAAATCCCCCCATGCCAAATAAGCCACGTCATGAAGTGCCACATCTGCTCATTCTCCAAACACTGCCAGGGGTGCTGAGTCCACCCCTGCCCTGGGCAGCCTGTTCTTATGCCTGACCACTCTTTCAGTGAAATATTTTCCCTACTATCCAACCTGAACCTCCCCTGGCACAACTTGAGGCCCCTTGCACCAGTCCTGGGAGAAGAGGATGATCCCCAAATCTCCTCTCTCTGCAAAGGCAACATTGCTAAACCAGAAAATGCAGCTCCAAGGAAGAATTTCACAGCTTCAGCTTCTGCCATGAACCTGCTGCAACCATGAGACACCTCAGTGATAGGAATGGCTGGCTGGGAATGGGAGAGGTTTGGATGAAATAAAGTAAGGAGAACCTTAATCATGCCTATGAATTTCAGGACACCAGTGGTTGGCCACTTTGGGCCTTAGAAAACCAGTTGCTAATGCAAAACATTAATGGGGTCACCACTTGAAGGTTTTTAGCAGTTCTCAATCCTTGTCTCAACCCCAATATTTCAGGGTGTTGTTACACACCAGGACAGAGCTTGTGTGAGTTGTTGTGTCACAGAATGGGTAAAATTTTGGGAAAAAAGTCCCTATTTGGAGAGCTAGACCCCAAAAAGAACCCAGGGTTTATTTAATCTTCATAGCAGGGTGGATTTGGCGATGAGGGAAAGAGAGGCAAGGACAAGGTAGAAACACTCAAAGCACATGAAAAGTGTTCCTAAGGACACAAATCTAAAACATATTAACTTCTGCCAATTGGACAATATTAATTTTAAGTTTCCTGGACACTCCGGATTCTTTCCATTGGTACTGTAATTAGAGTTATATTGGTGCAAACGTTATTGTTGGACTTCCAAGGGCACAAAAATGACCCAACATTTTGCTGTCTCTTCTGAATATATCCCACCCTTTTAATTGTCAGAACCACAGGATCATTAAGGCTGGAAAAGACCTCTCATATCACCAGGTGCAGCCATATCACATCTTTGCTGCTACAGGGGATATTTTCTTTTCAGAGCCCTCAGAACATTTCATTTCAGCTTTACAATCTCACTTTTTTTTCCCCTCTACCTCACAATGTGCTCCACTCTGTCAAAGTCAAGGTCTCCAAAGCTTGGGAATGTGAAAAGAAGGTTCTTGCCCTCAAATTTAAATAAACTGTGCTGTAAATAGGAATTCTGCTGCAGCCCTTGTGACATGCCTCGTTCTTTCCTGGGCTCTGCTGAGGAGCAGAGAGATCCAAGAGCCTGTTCTGTGTGGCCTTGTGCCTTATTTACTATAATGATTTCAACATCTGCTCTGAAGACAGAAATTTGTTTATCTCCTCAGAGGCTTTTCTGTGGCGCTCAGCACTGCAGGGTTTGAATGCTTTATAAAATATTAATGGCTTTCTGTTCTCTCCCTTCTGTTCTCATCTCCATTTTCCAGACGGGAAATTCTGGCTGGTGTGTTCAAGTGGGGGTTTGGTCCCCACCTTGGGAGGAAGGAGCAGATCTCCTGCCCTGGGGCAAAGGCACCGTGGGGTGTGTGCCCCCCCAGCTCTGGCCAAGGGGCACGTGCTGGGTCAGCCCTTGGGAGCCAGGAGAAAACCCAGCCAATGCCCAAAGGGGCAGCTCTAAGTGATGCTTCCAAAGCATTCTGAAACCATGCAAGGTCCAAAGGAGGGTCAGGAGGATGGGGTAGGGGAGGAGGAGCAGCTGAGGGCGCTTGGGGTGTTCAGCCTGGAGGAGATGAGGGCAGAGCTCAGCAGGGGCTGCAGCTCCAATCTCTGCTCCCTGTGAGCAGGGACAGCCCCCAGGGAATGGCTGGAGCTGGGTCAGGGCAG
>JAWWEW010000311.1:0-14152 GCA_035583185.1 Anabacerthia variegaticeps | reverse complement strand
TCCTTTCTTTCCCTCTTTCTTTCCCTTCTTCCCCTTTCTCCTTTACCTTCTTCCCCGTTCTCCTTTCCCTTCTTTCCCTTTCTCCTTTCCCTTCTTCCCCTTTCTCCTTTCCCTTCATTCCCCTTTTCCTTTCCCTTCTCCCCTTCCCTTTTTCCTTTTCACTCTCCCTTTTTCCTTTCCCTTTCCCCTTTCCTGATTCCTTCCCTTGGAATAACTTCCCATCCCAAAGCACCTGCTTTCCTTCCCAGGGCCACCTCCAGCCCTGCCCGGGGTGGGTTCCTGGCACGGAATTCCCTGCGATTCCTTTGCTCCAAACTGAGTGGGATAAATGCTCATGGACACCGGGAGAGGCAGGAATGGCAATAACCACGGCTCGGGGGGACAGGGTTAGCCCAGTTCCCTTCTCCGGGCTCCCAGGTTTATCCCAATTTCTTCCACCCAGGTTTATCCCAGTTCCCTCCTTCCGGGTTTATCCCTGTTCTCTCCTCCCAAGTTTATCCCAGTTCCTTCCTCCCAGATTTATCCCAATTCCCTCTTCCCGGGTTTATCCCAATTCTTTCTTCCCAGGTTCATCCCAGTTCCTTCCACCCAGCTTTATCCCAGTTCCCTCCTCCCAGATTTATCCCAATTCCTTCCTCCCAGCTTTATCCCATTTCCCTCCTCCCGGGTTTATCCCCTTTCCCTCCTCCCAGTTTATCCCAGTTTCCTCCTCCTGGGACACCGTAACCCCCCTGTGTCTTCAGGAGGCAGGACCGGGACTGGAGGAGCAGCCGGAGGGTTTGACCTCCCAAAATCCCGCAGCTCTTCCCTTTTCCCTGGAAACCCTGTGAACCCCTCGGGCCATCCCATCCCTGCCCGGGGCGCAAATCCCGGCTTTTCCCGGAGGTTCTTCCCCAAATAATCCCCTTTCCCGTTCCCCAAAAGGCTCTCGGTGCTGCCCCTCGGTGGCAAAACACGGGAGGGGCCGCCTTACAGGCGAGGAGAGGCTTTTTCTTGTTTATTTTTGGTCCGTTTCATTGATTTATTCCTTAGATAATCAATATTTCTGTATTTATTATAGATATAGATTCTATATTTGTTACGTTGCTGCAACACCCTGTATATATTATATATTTATATAGGATATATTTATATTTATGAGGATAAATTCCAAAATATCGGCGTGTTCAGAGCTCTACATTGCTTTTTCTGTGCTCCCACATTCACATCTTTACATGTATTTTCTATACGGTTTTATCTTCCTATTTATATATTTTTAGTTTTATGCTGGTTTTCTCTTTGCCAGTTTGGACCTGGACATCCTCACGACCCTTTGCCACAAGGAGAGGCTCTTCCCTTGTTTATTTTATTTATTGCTCATGTCACAAATATTTATATATTTATTACAGATGCCACAGCACCACTGCATATTTATAATAATTTATTTCAAAATATTAACGTATTTGAGGCTATACATTTAATATATTTCAAAAGAGTGACATACAAATTTATTTTAAAATATTGTGTTTTATAGAGATAATATATTTCAGAAGTGACATGCCTATATTTATTTTATTTAAAAATGCCAACATATTTATGGCTATAACTTCAATATACTTGAAAATATCGACACATTTACACCTATAAATTTAATACATGACAGAATATCGGCTTATTTATGGCTATAACTTTAATATACTTAAAAATACTGACACATTTATAGCTATAAATTTAATATATAACAGAATATTGACATATTCACAGCTATAATCTTAATATATAAGAAAATATCGACATATTTACAGCTATAAATTTAATATATTTTAAACTACTGACACACAGCTATAAATGCAATGTGCTTAAAAAAACCCTGGTGTGTTATATCTATTAATTTCATCCATGACAGAATAGTGCCATATTTACACCTGTACAAACTTCATATATTTCAAAATATTTCACATCCCCCGCTATAAATTCAACATATTTAAACCCACCACCATGTTTATACCCAGGAATTTTACATATTTCGAATTACAGACGCACCCACAGCCATAAATATTACATATTTTGAAACAACGACGTGTTTACAGCCGTGAGGTGCTTTTTATTTCGCCGTTTTTAGACCGATATTTGGGCTTTTTAAATGACGCGCTTTAAACCACTTTTGGCCACGCCCCCTTTATGGCCACGCCCCATTTCTGACCATGCCCCTTTTGGCCACGCCCCCTTCTTGCCACGCCCACTGACGTCACAATTCACAGTTCGTGGTCACGCCCCCTCGGGGGAATTCCCGCTCCTGGCGTGACGTCAAACCCCCGCGCGCGCGTGTTTGCGTCACGTCCGGCGTGGCACCCGGAAGTGGCGCGGGGTCGGTTGCCATGGGGCGGCCCGGGAGGTGACGGGACAAACAGCGGGAATGGGAATGTGGGGATGGGAATGGGGGATCGGAATGGGAATGGCGCTGGGAGGGCCGAGGGGTTTGGGGGAGCCGGGCCGGGGCCTGCGGGGGGGCGGCTGCTGTGGGGGTGAAGGGGAGGCCTGGAACCGGCTCGTCCCCTCCCTGTGCCCGTGTCCATCCCCTCCCTGTCCCTGTATCCATCCCCTCCCTGTCCCCGCATCCATCCCCTCCCTGTCCCCGCATCCATCCCCTCCCTGTCCCCTCGTCCATCCCCTCCCTGTCCCTGCATCCATCCCCTCCCTGTCCCTGCATCCATCCCCTCCCTGTCCCTGTATCCATCCCCTCCCTGTCCCTGCATCCATCCCCTCCCTGTCCCGTGTCCATCCCCTCCAATTCTCCATTCCCCCACCACCCAGTGCCACCTCCTGCCATGGGCAGGGTCCTTCCACCAGCCCAGGTTGCTCCAGCCTGGCCTTGGACACTCCCAGGGATCCGGGGGCAGCCACAGCTCCTCTGGGAATTCCATCCCAGCCCCTTCCCACCCTCCCAGGGAAGAATTTCTCCCCCATATCCCCTCTATCCCTGCCCTCTGGCAGTGGGAACCATTCCCCCTGTCCTGTCCCTCCAGGCCTCCAGCTCCTCTGGGAATTCCATCCTCCCCACCTTCAGCACCTCCATCATCTCCCTTAGATCCCTGAACTCCTTGCCCTGGGGCGGGGTGGGATCCCATCCCGTGCCCAGGGAACCATCTGTGCCTTGCTCTCCCCCCAGGCCGGGAGCAGGGCTGGCTCTGGGGGCCATGGAAGTGCCCCGTCCCTCCGAGCTCACCGGCTGAGGCTCCAGCACTGCTGCCCTGTGTGCCCTGAGCCCAAAATGGGCAGGTAAGGCAGGAGCCCTGGGGAGCTGCCAGCTGCAACTGGCATGGCTTTGGAGTGAGGGACAACCAGGAATTCAGAGCAGTGTCTTCAGCAGACCCAACACAGGAATGTCGTGGAATCCCAGCATGGGTTGGGTTGGGAGGGAATTTAAAATTACCCCATCCTTTCCAGCAGCCCAGGTGGCTCCAGCCTGGCCTTGGCCACTCCCAGGGATCCAGGGGCAGCCACAGCTCCTCTGGGAATTCCATCCCATTCCAAGGGAGGAATTCCTTGTACTGCTCTTTGTTAACCAAGCCCTATATATACAGATAGGGATATATGTCATTATAGCATTGTATATATAATGTGTATTTTCTGTAATTTTAGTGTATAATTGTAATACTAGAAACTTTATATATAATTATAGTACTCTAAACTTTATATATAATTGTAATGCTAGAAACTTTATATAGAGAAATAGATGCCATTTCAATGGGGTGTGCTGTTCCAGTGCCTGGGAAAGGCCACCCTCGAGCTCTGCACACCAACACTCTCCCTTGGAGATGTGTCACATACCAGACTGCTTTAATTCATCTCCCAATTTCTCACAACTCCTAGAAGCCTGAAAAGGGATTAATAAGAACAGCCCAAACAGCAGGAATTTCCCAGGAGAGTGAAGGCTGAGGGATTAGAAACCCCAGGCTGTGTGTGGTGGTTTAGTTGTCCTGGGTTTGGTCTAGGCCTTCCCTGGTGACAGGGTCATAACTAAGGGAGGATTCCACACCATTCCTTCACCTGATCAGGGCTGTGTGAGAAGGGGGAGGAGGTTTCTCTCCCTCTCCCTTTTGGGGCTTTGGAGGACAGCAGGTCTCAGTGTGTTGCCTTGGCTCTTTATGATCTGAGGGCTGTCTGAGCAGCTGCTGTCCCAGCCATATGGAGGGGAAGGACCTGCTTCTCTGGAGGAGAGTTGGGTGAGAATTTATTGTGTCAGTTCCTTTATTGAGCTTTTCCCTCAGTTTACGAGTGTATGTGTGTGTCTGTTTTGGTTTGGAGGGGAGTTGGGTGAGAATTTATTGTGTCAGTTCCTTTATTGAGCTTTTCCCTTAGTGTGTGTGTGTCTCTTTTTAGTTTGGTTTTACCCATTTTTTGTCCCTTTTTCCCCCTTTTCCCTTTTGGGATTCTTATTCTGGATATACACAGTGTTTAATTATGAATATATATATATAATTTTCCTGTAATTTTCTTTCAGTACTTTTTACCTTCTCTCTCAGGAAGGGGGTGGCTTTGGCAGGGAGCAAACCCAAACCTTCACAGCATGATGTCTAAGTGAATCCCAGCCCTCCCACCCGTGTCCCTGTGCCCCACAGGCTCAGCATGTCGTGCCTGCTGCCAGCCTCGTGGCACTTCAGCCTGGCCCCCGTGGGCTGTGCCCGAGTGCCCCACGCCAGCCTGCGCCACGTGCTGCTCCTCCTCCTCCTCCTCCTCCTCCTGCTCCTGTGCTGCTCGCTGCTGCTGCTGCTGCACAGCTCCAGGGACACCAGGGGCCCCAGGTGACACGGGGACACGGGGTGGCAGGGTGGGGACACCGGGGTGGCTGCTGGGGATGGGTTTCTAAGTGTTCTTATTTAAATGTTAATCGTTTATTTCAAGCGGGCGTTTGTTTGGGGTTTGTTTGTTTGTTTCATGTTTGTTTGTTTGGGTAGTGGTCGTTTATTTAAAGTCTCTTCGTTTATTTAGTGTTGATTTATTTAAAGTTTATTCATTTCTTTGGATAGTGTTGACTTTTTTAAAGTTTATTCGTTTATTTGGGTAGTGTTGATTTGTTTAAAGTTTATTCCTTTATCTAAAGTTTATTCATTTCTTTGGGTAGTGTTCATTTATTTAAAGTTTATTCCTTTATTTAATGTTAGTTTATTTAAAGTTTGTTCTTTTCTTTGGATAGTGTTCACTTATTTAAAGTCTCTTCATTTATTTAGTCTTGATTTATTTGAAGTTTATTCGTTTCTTTGGATAGTGTTCATTTATTTAAAGTTTATTCATTTATTTGGATAGTGTTCACTTATTTCAAGTCTATTCATTTATTTACTGTTGATTTATTTAAAGTTTATTCATTTCTTTGGATAGTGTTGACTTTTAAGTTTAGCTGTTTATTTGGATAGTGTTCATTTATTTAAAGTTTGTTCATTTATTTGGATAGTGTTAATTTATTTAAATTCTAATTGTTTGTTCAAATACTGTTAATTTATTTAAATTTTAATTGTTTGTTCAAATGCCTCCCATTCATTTAAATTTCATTCCTCTATTTAAATATTGCTCATTTATTTAAATGTTATTTCTTTATTTAATTATAGTTCATTTAAAGTTTATTTGTTTACTTGGATTCCATTGATTTATTTAAGTTCTAATTGTTGGTTCAAATACCGCCCGTTTATTTAAATTTTATTTCCTTATCCAAATACCATCCATTTATTTAAATTTTATTTCCTTATCCAAATACTGTCCATTTATTTAAATTTCCCTTGCTTAGACCCAATTATTTGATTTCTATTTATTTATTTATTTGAATGAAAGAGGCTCGCTGTGGCCTTTTCAACTTGGCTCAAAAAGCAACATAAACCAGTTTTGTTGGCAACTTGAACTGGTCTAATTAGCAAACTTCAACAATTATCTTACTTTTTTGACATTTCTCCTGATTTATCCTTAGTTTTAGAAGCTTCAAGGCCAGGTACTGAGAGCAACCATAACATATCCTTTGTAGCTAACAATTCAACCATGCAGTCTCTCTCTGCTCCTTCAGCCAAAGCCTCTACAATTATTTCTATTAACCCTCTCAGTGTTAATTCTTTATTGATGCCTTTTATCCTGTGTGCTCCCTGAATTTGGGAAGGCTCCCTGGGGTAACTCCAGTCTGTGCCCAGGTACCTGGCCCGAGTGACGGACACGGAGGCCACGGACACCACGAACCCCAATGTGAATTATGGCATCGTGGTGGATTGTGGCAGCAGCGGCTCCAGGCTCTTTGTGTACTGCTGGCCCAGGCACAATGGCAACCCCCACGACCTGCTGGACATCAAACAGATGAGGGACAAGCACAGGAAACCAGTGGTGATGAAGATTAAACCAGGTACTGGGGAAAAGGGCATTTTAAGGGGGTTTTCTAGGGAGCTTCGTCTCCTAATTTTGCTTCTCAACGCCCAGAGGGTGTGGATGAAGGACATTTGGAGGTTGGGAGCGTGGAAATTATCCAAATTTCTTTGGGTTTGGTTTGCAGAGGGTTTTGTTGGGGTTTAAAGCCTGAAACGGGGCAGGGGGAGAGGTTTCTCCATGGATAAGCCAGGTGCTGGTTCAGTTCTCCTTTGTCTTTATTCCTTTTTATTTAGTGAGTATATAATTGGCTTCCTGTAAATCTATTTGAACCAGATAAATAAATAACTATATAAAAAGGGATTATATCTAATACAGGTTTTTGTTTGAGAATGGTTAAGTGTGAATTTCATTCTTCTTTTCCATAGTTGATTTCTCCTGTTTGGCTTTGCCTTTTCACACAGATCTTGGTGACTGGGGTGTTTTCAGACTGGGTTATTCATTTCTCTACCTGTTGGTGTTCAAGATTTCCCAGGAAATGCCCCAAATTTGAGCTGCTTCACTTCTACAGTTATTTTTCCCCCAGGGATTTCAGAGTTTGCCAGCTCTCCTGACAAAGTCAGTGATTATATCTCCCCACTTCTGAGCTTTGCTGCTGAGCACGTGCCACGTGCCAAGCACAAGGAGACCCCCCTGTACATCCTGTGCACTGCAGGCATGAGGATCCTGCCTGAGAGGTGAGATTTTGGGATTTGGAGCAGCAATCCTGGCACCTCTGGCTGTTTCTAACCACTTCCCATGGAATTTTGCAGCCAGCAAAAGGCCATACTTGAAGATCTGCTCACTGATATCCCCGTGCAGTTTGATTTCCTGTTCTCTGACTCACATGCAGAGGTGATTTCAGGCAAGCAGGAAGGTAAGTTGACTTTTCCAGGGATATCTTTAAAATATTTATTGCTTTCAAGGTGCAGCTTGGGTAGGTTGGAGTTTGGTTTTGTTGCTTTTAAAAGTCTTGCATTGCTTGAGAGTCTTTTTCCCTCCATAGCAACATATGGAGTGTGGAGCTGCTCTAACTTGTCTAAATGTTTTCTAAGGAACAGTGAAAATAACTTGGCTGGCTTTAGCAGGAATTTAATCCATTTTCTTTGGGAGGGGGAAGGATAAAGCACAGCATTCCTGATGGAATGAAGCAGCAGCTTTGGAGGGTGAAATGATTTCTAAGGGAGAGATACTGATGTGATCAGCTCACTAAAGGCTTAAAATCACTTCAAAAGCCAACATGCTTAATTTCTTCTAAAGTCAAACATCAAACTTCTGACATCAAACTGTCCTCATACATTGAATTAAAGTTTTATCATAACCTTGAGGTGGGAGAGAAGGACTAGAGTAACTTGTCAGGAATGAATGATTTCTCAGGGATGTTTAACTTCTAAGTAGTTTCTATAATAAAATATGAACCGTAATATATAGGAAAAAAAAATCTCTTTATTTTTAAGTTGATATTCCAGCTATTCCTGACATGTCCCAATCTGTTTTCTTACCCATGCAGGAGTCTATGCATGGATTGGCATCAACTTTGTCCTTGGAAGGTTTGAGCACACAGATGATGGTGAGTGGCTGAGCTGGCAGGGGGTGTGGGGAGGGACCTGGGAGCCAATCTGTGCTTTCAGTGGATGATTCTTTGGACAGAGGTTGTGACTGGGGTGTTTTTCAGACAGGTTTTAGTGACTGGGTTTGGACAGATGTTGGTGACAAGGGTGTTTTCAAACAGATATTAGTGACTGGTTTAGACAGATGGTGGTGACAGGGGTGATTTCAGCCAGATGTTGGTGAATGTTCTCAGCCAGATGGTGGTCACTGGGGTGTTTTTCAGCCAGATGTTGGTGACTGTTTTCAGCCAGATGGTGGTCACTGGGGTGTTCTCAGCCAGATGTTGGCGACTATTTTCAGCCAGATGTTGGTCCCTGGGGTGTTCTCAGCCAGATGTTGGTCCCTGGGCTGTTCTCAGCCAGATGAAATGGGGTGATTTCAGCCAGATGTTGGTCCCTGGGGTGTTTTCAGCCAGATGTTGGTGACTGTTCTCAGCCAGATGGTGGTCCCTGGGCTGTTCTCAGCCAGGTGTTGGTCCCTGGGTGCTCTCAGCCAGATGTTGGTCCCTGCTCCCCGTGCAGGTGCCGAGTTGCCCCAGTTTGCAGGGGCACCTTCCCCACGTGCCCCCCCAGCAGCAGATGCAGCCCCAGGCCCCCCAGAGCCCCCTGACCCGTGGCTGTGTCCTGCAGAGGAGCCCATGGTGGAGGTGCACGTGCCAGGCAGCGAGCAGCACGAGGCCATACTCCGTAAGAGGACCGTGGGTATCCTGGACATGGGCGGAGTGTCCACCCAGATCGCGTACGAAGTCCCTAAAACTGTAAGCTTTGCCTCCTCACAGCAGGTTATTATCTGTGCAACTTTCCTCTTTGCCTCCTGAGTTATTTTAATGCATTTTATTTGTGTTTTGTTCCGTTCTGAGTCCTCCATCCCATCACATTCCCAAAGCAAGGCCGGAGACGGTGACAGGAGTGCTCCATCAGCTAAGCAATTCATTTGTGTTTTGTTCACCCTTCCATTACCATAATCTGCCACTAATTCTGAAGTTTTATTCTTTGTGTGTCTGCATGTTTAGTTTTAAATCTGTTAGGCTTAAAAAAAAAAGTGTTCTGGGGATTAGAAACCAAAAATATGTGGTTCTTATATAAGGACTTACATAACAGTGACTTTGTCCTTTAAGTTGTGTTAATTAGCAGGACATGGGGGTGACAGGTTGGTTTAAATACCACCCACACCCTCAGCAGAGTTCATCTCTTGGAGGAAGCAAAGTGCTTTGTTACAAGTCTCAAATGGAACATAAATTGCTCCAACTCCACTGAGTTCCTGAGCAATTCCTCAATTTTTGGAGCTGAACCTCCCATTAAATTAATTAAGAATTAAAAAGTAAGAATTAAAAGCAGCATGAAAGGCCCATGTTTTGATTCTCAGTGCACTGTCACAGTGATGTATATATTGGCTTTTTTTAAATCTTCCTGGGAAATGATGTGTTTTCATGATTGCACGTTTTAGTAACTTCAGACAGATGGTGTAACAAATAATTTGGGCTGTTAAATATTTAAATCCAGAGCAGATTGCCCCAGTCAAAGGTGAACTGGGGATAGGGATGACAACTGATGGCTTTAGCTGAACACAAAGTGATATAAAATGGGAATTTTGGCCATGGAACCTGTCCTGGCACTCACCTAGAAGTGGGAGCATTAAGTTTAGTGGCCACAACACACATTTTTTCGTGGGAGAAGATACTTCAGGGCCCACAGAAGCTGTTCCTGGTCTGTGGAGTTCCTTGAGTGTCAGTAGTGCCAGTGCAGTGCTCTGCAGTTGGTGTGTTTTGCTCTCCCTACGAAGCAGAAGGTGATCTCCTTGTGTTGGTACAAATGATGATCATCCCTGAGGAGAAGTCTGGAAATATTTGGGTTGTACGGAATTAGAAGGGGCTGCCCAGGGCACTGATGGAGTCACATCCCTGGGAGGGTTAAAAAACATGTGGATGTGGCACTTGGGGACATGGTTTAGTGGTGAACATGCTGATGGGTTGGTGACCTTGTAGGTCTTTTCCAACCATAATTCCCTCATTCTGGGCTTCCATATTGACCTGTGAGAAGCAAAGTAGATGAGTGGGGAATGAAGTTTAAAGATGTCAAAGACACCCAGTTGTCCAAAGAACTCATTTTAGGTCCTGGTTCATCCTGTTCCCACCTAACCTTGGTGCTTGTGTTGCTGCAGGAGGAAGTGGCCAAAAACCTGCTGGCTGAGTTCAACCTGGGCTGTGATGCCCACCAGACTGAGCACGTGTACAGGGTCTATGTGGCCACATTCCTGGGGTTTGGAGGGAATGCAGCCCGGCAGAGATACGAGAACAGTCTCTTTGCCAGCACAGTGCTTAAAAACAGGTACCTGCCTGCACTCCTGGGGGATCCACCCACGGAGGGGTGGCTGCCTCTGCATCCCTGGCAGCTCCCAGGGCCAGGTTGGAGCAACCTGTGCTGGTGGAAGGTGTCCCTGCCTGTGGCAGGGGGTGGACCTGGTGATTTGAAGGTCCCTGCCAACCCAACCCATTCCATGCTGTGAGTTCTGGGCTCAGGAACCTCCTTCCCTGCCAACCCAAATCATTCCATGCTGTGGGTTCTGGGCTCAGGAACCTCCTTCCCTGCCAACCCAAATCATTCCATGCTGTGGGTTCTGGGCTCAGGAAACCCTTCCCTGACCCAAATTTCCATACTGTGCAGAGCTGGGGGTTCTTCACCCGGGGAGGGGTTTGGTTGGTGCTCTTGGATCTCCGAGCTCAGCATTTCTGAGCTGCTTTTTGCTCTTTCCCCCAGACTGCTGGGCAAACAGACTGGCCTGAGCTCTGCTTCCCCCTTCCTGGATCCCTGCCTGCCCCTGGATGCTGAGGATGAGATCCAGCAGAATGGGCAGGTGCTGTACCTGCGGGGCACGGGGGATTTCAACCTGTGCCGGGAGATGATCCAGCCCTTCATGAACAAGACCAATGAGACCCAGACATCCCTCAATGGGGTCTACCAGCCTGCTGTGCACTTCCAGAACAGTGAATTCTATGGATTCTCTGAGTTCTACTACTGCACAGAGGACGTGTTACGGATGGGAGGAGACTACAATGCTGCTAAATTTACTAAAGCTGCAAAGGTAAAACGTTCTGGAGATAAGTTCTCTTAATTCAAAGCAACTCTCTTGGAAGGATTTTGTTCCAAAAGTCTTGCAGCTTTCCTGTAAAGATCCCAAATCCTTTTTACCTGCATCTGCTCCTCATCCTGGAGCTTGGAGCTTCCTGATTTAGTGGAAGATGTGCCTGCCCATGGCAGGGATGATTTGAAGGTCCCTTCCAACCCAAACCACCCCACAATTCCATGGTTGGGTTTTCTTTCAGAGTATTCTAAGGAACAACAGTAAAATTGACTTTAGAGGGAATGGGATTTGTGCTATACAGTTCCAGCAGAATTGTTGCTAATGGGAAAATCCATCCTGCTTCCACCCCTTGCTTCTTTTTAGGAATGTCTTAATCATTAAAAAAAGATCCTTTTCCTCTTGGTTTACACATTTTGTGCCAGATTTCCAGGTGTTACTCCCAAAGGGATGGATCTATTGTGGACAGTTAAAGTAAAACCATAGCACAAAGCAGAGGAATAAGACAATTTGCCAATGCCCTAAAACAGATTGTCTATTTTCCACCTCCAAGCCCGTGCCCAAAGTGTTTTGGTGCTCCTGAACATGAATTTACCCACAAATTCCAAATGTGGATCAAAACGTTAGAGGAAACACCCTGAAATTTGTGATCTGACTTACTGGCAGTGCAAGGGAAGCTGTTTATGTATTTCAGGGCACCCTGTCTGGTGGCATCTCTTCTTTTCGAGGCAGAAGCACTGCTGCAGTGTTTATTTTCTCTCCTTTGTTCTGTTTCCCTGCAGGATTATTGTGCCACCAAGTGGTCTGTCCTCCGGGAGCGCTTTGACCGTGGTCTTTATGCCTCTCATGCTGATCTGCACAGGCTGAAGTGAGTGTTTGTGTTTGCACAGCAAACTCACACCTGCAGAGCTGCCAAACCATCCCTCTAGGGAAATAAATCACTCCAAGGGGGGAATAAAACCTTTAAAAAGTGCTGATAATCACGGGGCTGGTTGTGCTGCCCAGTCCCCTGGGAGGCTGTAGGTGCTGAGCTGACCTTATCCTGCTTTTCCTGACCTTATCCCACTCCTCCTGCTGCAGGTACCAGTGCTTTAAGTCAGCCTGGATGTATGAGGTGTTCCACAGTGGCTTCTCCTTCCCTGTGAGTTACAGCAACCTGAAAACAGCCCTGCAGGTTTATGACAAGGAGGTGCAGTGGACCCTGGGGGCGATTCTGTATCGAACACGCTTCTTACCTTTAAGGTACCTCTTGTTCTCTCCAGTGCCTGGGAAGAGCCTTTGGGTGCCAGTTTTGGGAAGGGACCTCAAATAGTGCTTTATAAACACTACTCAACTCCAATCCTCACTGTTGTTACTCTCACTATTCTACCCACAGGCTCTAAAGCCCGTGGTGCAATAAGTTGTACACTGAATTTTCCCTCTGAATTACTTCTGTTGTCCCTTTCCTGCTTTGCAGAGACATCCAGCAAGAAAACTTCCGTGGAAGTCACTCCCACTGGAGGAGCTTCTCCTTTGTTTACAATCACTACTTGTTTTTTGCCTGTTTCCTGGTTGTCCTGCTCTCCATCCTGCTCTACCTGCTGCGGCTCCGGCGCATCCACAGGCGGATGCTCCGGAACGGCTCCTCTCCCTCCCTCTGGATTGAGGAAGGTCTCCCACCACAGAAGATGGCAGGGCCCTTATGAGAGGCTGGGATGGAGAGCTTTTCTCTTGGACTTGTTACACAAAAAGCCATTTTTGCCTCAGGGTTCCTCCTTTTTGTCCCTTGAAACCATTGGAGAAGCAGATGGCCCAGCAAGGCTTGGGAAATGCGGGAAAACGGGGGCCCCGTGGCTTGGTCTCCTGAGACAATACCTGCCAAAAATGACTTTGATTTGACTATTGCACTTTGGTGTGTCATGGGATGAGCTCGAGCTTGTGAGCACCTGAAGAGCAGCAGCTCGAGCTCCAGAACAGAGTGAATGTGAGTTCCCACCCTTTGGGTGGGGCTGGGAAATGCCAGGATGAATGAGGACTGGCTGCGTGTTCTTTTCCAGATTCCAGGACTGGGATCACCTGACTTCTCAATCCTGAGTTTCGGTCCAAGACAAGGAAGTGCAGGGTTTTCAAAAGCAGAAGGAAAACGTCCTTTTAGGACACTTCAATGTGATTTTCCATTCTGGATTCAGTACTGTGATGGAGAAGAAGAACCTCTTGCACCCAATGCTGTGCTTCCAGAAACTGCTCCAGTCGGTTTTGTGTCCTTGTGGCAGTTCCCATTTTGTCTTGGAAGCTTTGTCCCCACGGTGGCACAAGTCACAACTTTTTAATCCTTTATTTCTCTTTCATAATCATGCAGAGATCCCCCAGAGGCTCCAGGAAGGGGAACTGGAAAACCTTTAGTTTCATGCACAGTGTCTTTCTTTTTCTGAGTCCTCTGAGCTGTTAATTTATATTTTATTTAAAACGGTTGATTTTACTTGAAGGTAAATTTGTCCATGATTAAAAGTGGGATTTATATGAACCCTTGGAGTGTGGATATTTTACTGCACAGCCTCACTTTGGCATCCAACTGGCAAAACCTCCTGCTCTTTAATAGGTGGGATTATGCTGGAAAATGGGATATTTTGATTATTACAGAACTGGATATGTTGGTATATTTTTTTAATCATAATTTAAAAATCGGGATGCTTTGAACTGGAACATTCCTGGATCATCCCCCTGGATCCCGGAGCATCCCCCGGATCCCGGAGCATCCCCCTCCATTCTGCGCATGCGCGCCGGGGCCGGTCGCGCTGTGACGTCACTCCCGGAGGTTCCGGGGCCGATCCCGGTCCCATTCCCTGTCCCATTCCCTGTCCTATTCCTGGTCCCATCCCCGGTCCCGTCCCCGCTGTCGGTTCCATTCCCAGAGCCGGCCATGAGCAAGCGCAAGGCCCCTCAGGAGAGCCCCAACGAGGGGATCACCGACTTCCTCATCGGTACGTGCTGCTCCTTCCCTCCCTGCCCTCCCTCCAAACCTTCCCAAACCTTCCCTTCCCAAACCTTCCCATCCCCAACCTCCCCTCCCCCCCCCTTCCCTTCCCTTCCCTTCCCTTCCCTTCCCTTCCCTTCCCTTCCCTTCCCT
>JAWWEW010000309.1:0-14233 GCA_035583185.1 Anabacerthia variegaticeps | reverse complement strand
TTTCCCTTTCCTTTTCCCTTTCCCTTTCCCTTTCCCTTTCCCTTTCCCTTTCCCTTTCCCTTTCCCTTTCCCTTTCCTTTCCCTTTCCCTAGGAAAACTATTATTTTTATAGCCTCTTAACCTTTCAACTTCTGATTGAGAACATGTGATGTGAAAGAAAGGGAGTTGTGTTTCTCATTGTCAAAATTGTATATGAAGTTCCAAATGCATTATTTTGAAGGATATGATCTAAATAATTTTAATGCAAAATGATGTTCACACACCTCCTGACAGAGAGTTTCCAGACTACAGTGCTGATCTTCCCCTAATGAGTGTCCTTGCAGGGTGATGACTTATTGATAAAAGCTAGTCATAGTACAATAAAAAGGACAATTCTGTCCTGTATTAGCACCTTCCCATACTGGCACTGATTGTGACACCTTCACTGGAAAGAGGCCAAAAGTGCAAATACCATTCAGTCCTGATCTGTTTTCCTTACTGCTTTGCAGACCTAATTTTGTCTATGGCAAATCCAGACTTTCCATCTCTCCACAAGATTTTTTTTTCTCCATCATTCTGCAATTTTTTTGTTTTGGTTTGGTTTGGTTTGGTCTTGTTTGTTTGTTTTGGTAATTTGGGGTTTTTTCTTTGGTTGGTTGGTTTGGTTTTTTGGTTGTTATTGTTGGTTATTTTGGTGTGTTAAGTTTTATTTTTTTGTTTGGCTTGGGGGTTTTTGTTTTATTTTTGTGGAGTTTTTTGGTTGATTCATTGGGCTTTTTAAACAGTGCTGTTGTTAATTTAAACTTTTTCCAAGGTATAAAAACAAACTCCTCTAAGCCTTTCTACAGTTAAAGGCCGACTGTTCGGTTCTGTTGATCTTTCAAAAGAGCTTTTCCCAAGGAAACCTTTTTTCTTCATTGTATTTGAGGGGATTTTCTGTTGTTCCAAACTTCCTTGATGAGATACTAAAAGAATTACTCTCCTTAGTTTTATCCAGTTTGTTATCCTGAGTTGATTCGAACTGAAAACAAAAAGATCACTCAAGTACAAAACTGACTTTGTCCCAAACCTGACAAATACATGACAACACTGCTAGTACATAGTAAATTGCACGTAAATTAAGGCACTGGGTTTTCAAAACACATAAAGCCGGACTTTTAAAAACAATTTTAACCAAGCATATATTAATGTCTGCAGCATAAAGCAAACCTGGTAATTGTCATAACATTTTGTACAACATTTTATTTGGTTTGAACTGCCCACACTCTGAAGCTGGAAACAGAAGTGTTGCTGAAGAGCTTAATGGTTTGGACATACCTCTTCAGGTAGCACAATATATGATTTATCTTGAGTTTTATTTAAAATCATATGTATAATAAAAAACTCCAGATTTCTGTTGTTATACTTCACCATTTCTCTTCTAAATTAAGTGTAGCAAGTCTTCTTAACTTACACCAGCGGAGAGCTGGTCATTCATAGGTTTGTGTGTTCTCTTATATTGGACAAAAACAAAACAAAACAAAACAAAAACAAACAAAAAAAGGCCTGTTGTCCCAAAAAAACCCTTTCCTGACATAGCCTGTCTCAACATAAGTCTACTATAGCAAAATTGTTCAATTTTACAAACCTGCATTTGGTGAAGTAAACATGTGTGTCCATTGAAACCATCCCCAGATTAATTCTCACATCTTAGATAAAGCAGGCATTTTTTGCAACCTCGGTGTTAGTTCCTCTTAGGGGCAAACTAAGGACTGACTATTCAGGGAATAAGCCTATTCACTGAAAAAATAGAACGTCAACACTCACTTTTTTTTTTAAATTATTATCAAATTATGAATTTTCAGTGGAATTTCATTAAAAAATCCCTCAGGCAAGTAAGTATGCAACAATTGTAATGCTGATATTAACTTTTGACTTATGATTCTAAAGATAATTTAATTACTTAAACTCCTGTTTCACCAAGCTTCAAGCATTTAATCAGGATCTTAATGAAATTTTAATTTGTAATGTATTTTAAGGGCAAATGTTTAGACAAATTATTTTTATTAGTGCCAGGATATGAAATTAATTTGAAATGAAGATGAGGTTTTGTTTTGTTTTGTTTTGTTTTTCTAGTACATCTAATGTTTATTAAATGTAAATATTATCCAAGATATTGGAATTGCACACTTGACTTGAAATATCACTACTTCTCACAGTTTTAGTTTTCTCTATCAGCTCATGAAGAATAATGCCATAAGTATATAATTGCATCAGTAATTTCAATGCATAGTCTATCATGGCAAGAATAAATAATTACGCTTCAGATTTCACACTCAAATAATGGATATCACTCCTTTCAGGCATCTTTGCAGAATTATCTCCAATAAATTACTGTTGCTTCTTCCCTTTCCTTCCACATGAATCTCAGTATTGCACACTTTGGGAAACAGTGAACAGCAATGAACAGACATGCTAGCCCTGTTACGGAGTCAAAGAAGAGGAAGAAAAAGTGGCCACTATATCTAGAATATTTTGGTAACAGGAAGGCATTCTAAGTGACACAGAGCAGATATTCAAAAGTAGACTGCAGAACGAATGTCTGTGAATCAGACTTGTGTCATAAACTTCATTTCCTGGAAAAATTCAGGAAAGCTATTTATTTTCATTCCTTTCTATACTATCAGGACATTATGAATGTTGAACAGCTTAGTGACAGTGTTTTTGTAAAGCCTGGTTTTGGCCTGGATTTGGGAGTATTTACCCATTTCTCACTAAAACCCTTCACTGCTCTTTTAAGGCTTTAGCATTCTTTATTATGCTTAAAAGAAGTATAAATATTAAGCTTCATGAGAATCATGAAACTACAGCTTCCCAAGAAAGCCCTTTGTTTTGTCATTTGCTGGTCATAACATTATTCTTATTGTAGCTCTAAGTGCCAAAAGTTATTCTTCTAAAGAGTCTCTTTTTTTTTTACTTTACTAACACTACAGAGTTTCCCATTGGACTTATCTACTACCTGATTGACTCAAAGTGTAGTCAACAGAATACCATCTTAATAACTTAAATCCTTTGTTACTATCTTTAAACCTCTAACTTGAAAAAATAAGGTTTTAATATATAGGCTTATTTTTCTTTATTTTACAGCTCACATAAGCACTATCATCTCTTTGTTGCTTAAGAATTATTTTTTGTTGTCCAGTGTTCATCAGTCTTTACAAGAATACCACTGCAGATTGTCATTTGATTAATGAGGGATCAAATATTCATTAGATATTATGACTGCAAGGGTCCCAGCTGTTGGTAATGTTTGTTCTCCAGCCTGTATCTAGTAAGATAACAAAATCCTCTGAAGAATTTGTTATTGCAATAACTAAACTGACAAGAGTTGGACTCAATGATTCTTGTGGGTCCCTTCCAACTCATCATATTCTGTGATTTTTTGATTCTGTGGTATCTCTATCCGTATCCAGTTCTTAGCTCAGAACTCTAGAGTTCTATATTAGTATTATCTGAGCAGAACCTCATTTACACTTCTTTCTAAGAAGATGCATTTAAGACGTTCCTCGTTCTTTCCTTAAAAATCTGTATTTTATAGCATTTTTTTGCCAGCCTCAAATACTTACCTGAGTTAAACCTCAGCTGACCTTTTTTCACATCCCTGTTATCTCTACTGTGATTGTGGGAGATTACTGGTGGAAGACAGCTTTGGCCTTGAAAAGATGCAGCTGTGAGCATGGGAAAACAGAGAAGAAAACACCTATGGCCTTGTACCAGGCATGGGAAAGTGGAAGACAAACAACTGAGGAAAATAAGTGTGAATAAGAAGATGTGTTTTGAGACTTACCAGCATGAGGAGAGATGTGAGATACCAATCAGAAGATGGTCTAAGACTCGTGGACAGAACTGGTTGGCCAATGGAGTGTGACGTGTATGTGTGGACAGATAAGAAAAAGTATAAAGACAAGCCTTCTAATAATAAAGTTGTTGCTAGTTAACCTTTTTTTCGGCATAAGCTATGTGTGTGTTTTTTGTCCGTCGTATGTGGTTATTAAAGGAGTGGATATTCCTGAGACTAGAAGTTCAAGTGACAACTTATTCCTAATTCTTATACTGGCAAAATTTCTTTCATGCCACCTGCACTGCTACAGTCTGTTTTATGCAGGACTGATGAAGGTGCCTGGGAGAGAAGTGACTGAACTCCAGGGTAACATCACCCCATTGTTTCACAAACACAGATCCTGAGATGTGTCAGGACTTGGGATACCATTTGCACAGCCTTTTCAGCCTTAGACACAGTGAAAATAAGACTGAAAAATTAACTGAAGGTGCAGGATGAATGGGATTGTGGCTTTCTGAAGAACAAGGAATAACTTTAGGACAGATGGGGTCTATGAAAATAAGAAGTATCCTCACACTATGAACATCTGGCATGGGTAAGGAGTTTAAAACAAGAAGGGAATGTTGGTAGAAGGGGAGAGGAATAGGACTGTTATGAAAATAGATGCTGTCAAAGAACTAGTATTGTCAGTGAAATCCGGACAGCAGCCTAAACCTGAGATTTTTTTTTTTTAATAAGAATATGAAGTAAAATAACCTCTATTTAGGCTAGTGTAAAGAATAAAGAAAGCAAGTGTGTTTGGACATATTTTACTTCATGGACACCTAGTAAATATTTCAATTAGTATGATCAAGGAATTAATACAATTTACACCAATAGAACTTTCAATGGACTTCTCTGGATTTAACTCAATAAGACTGAGATGGTTTGCTAAAGGGAAAATTAATAACGGACTAAAATTAAGCAGTATGCCACTAACACAGAAATATTCATTAATGGATTGATGTATGAAGAGCACATATATTTTGTGCTTTGTGTCAACAGGTATTTTAAAAAGATATTAGGAACCAATATATATGAGCAAACAAGCTTTATTTCCTAAAAATTTGAGTTTGACGTTTTTATTCATGTGGCCTTTGTAACAAGGAGTTGAGTGAAGTGAAAAATAACAACTTACTAAGAGTGGCATAGAAAATTTTGCATGTTATTGAATCTTATATCTTTTTTGTTAGGTGCAAGTTTATTTTTTAACCTCAATAAAAGGTCTGACAGAATTCTTGACTTTTACCTTCAAGGTGAGTTTTCAAAAAACAAAAAAACAACCTGGACAGGCTACATCCTATTGAATTTATTACTTAAATTTAGTTTTGTCTTAAAGGAAAACAGAACCAAACTACCTTACTGTGTTTTGTTTTCTGCTAGAAATAACATAATAGAATTCAACATAGCTATCATAAATCACTGAGAATTAAATTTGACTACCAAAGCTTGGCATACAATATGAATGACAAGTAAAATTATGAAACAAGCACTTTCAGCAAGCAGACTGTGTTTTCTCTAGCTGCTCTAAGTAAATAGGATGTTCTTTGCCTTCTCTGTTAATAAAAAGTGACTACTCTCAGTTTCAGTGATGCTGCTGATCCTGTGTTCTGCTTTGTCTGTGTTCAATATTTCACAAAGACCATGTTGTAGGAGGGCTAATGATCACTGTTGCAAAAATATTTCAGGTTGGGGGAAATAAACAGGCAAATGTAAACTGACTAGAAATTAATAATTTGATTGTCTCCATAACATGTTTACAAAGCAAAAGTCTTAATAAACTCATAATTTTGAGAGCTTTCTCACTGCTCTTTAGTATCATGTCATGTATTGAATTTATTTTAAAGGTAAGTATATCAAGCACGGGAAAGATGTACAACAGTATTGTTTCCTTACATACTGCAGGTTTAGAAAAGCACACTATTCATCAGTCCTGTATTCCGCCTATTCATTCATTTCCAGACAGTGTATGTTCCATGCTTTACTGGAATTTGTTGCAAGGAAATGCTTAAAAAGAGCTCAGAGTAGGAGGAAACATTTTGAGCAAGAACATAAACCATTAAAAGTAGCTTTTCTTCAGAATTTCCACATAGAATGAGTTAAAAATCCCTGTTGTACTACCTCAAAATAATTCTTTCATCTTGGGCCATGTCTCATTTGAGGAATATCTACATGAAAATCTTTGTCACCAAGGGCTTGTCTGCATGGGGAACCTTTTGCAAAGTAAGCTAGCCTGAAATCAAATCATGTTATAACTTTATGCCTCCTGCCCCTGTAGCACAAGTATCTGCAGAGGTTTGTATGGGATATTTTCAACAAGCAACATAATTTCACTGAGACCAGACCTGTGTGTTTTACCCAGCAGCTTGCCTTCAACACACTGTACTCCCTCTCACGCTTCATGATTCTGCCTTTGTTCATCCCTTTCCCAGGGTAGGATGGACTGATGATACCACTTAATGATTCAATGATTCAATCATGATACCATAATTGCATAACAATATTATTCAGTCTTTCTGAGAGTTGTGGCTTTCATAGTACCTCACTAGCTCTACCAATAACCACTAATACCTTGATGAAAATTGTATATGCCTAAAACATATGGACAAATTTGACACAGATTTAATGAACATGCATGAAACATTGAGGATTTTACGCAGGATAAACCCATTCAAGGTTTAATTCAGAAGCAAATTGTAAAATGAGAAGGTCAAAAATCAGCACCATTATTACAGTGCCTTGGGGAAAAGTTTCTATGCATTGTATTCTAATTTTTCCTGAAGCAATTTAAAGCATCTTACCTCAAAGCATTTAGAAGCTAGCTATCTCTCTGAAAGCAGCATTTAAATGGAAGGGTTTTTTTCCTAAAAAAACTTTACTCTTGTGATCAAATGCAAAATCCTCTCTGTAATCTTTTGTTCAAAGACTTTACAGACCCCAGTGGAAATTATTTTCATTATAGCTTTCATGTTTGAAGTATTCTATTTGTTATCTCAAAATGCTTTTCAAAACTTATCTTTATTTTAGCACACTGTATTTTAAAGATTATGTTTCAAAGCTGTTATTTACACAGGGAGCTGAATGAAGACCCTGTAGTTGCTCTGTTGACACAGGAAAGAAAAGAAAAAAGAAGGCATGATCCCATGATTTTATCATTAACCATATTAATTTTTCATTAGTCCTCGTTAGACACATGTACATGACAGAGTTCTCTGGTGTCACAGTTTACATTTTTTAAAGTTTTCTGAAAGAGCAACAGTTATGCACTTTCTCAGCTATAACAATAATTTTACATATCTCTCTTAACATAACAACCACCTCCAAAATACACTGGATCAGGTAATGGCAGGGTCGCAGAACCTGATAAATTGAATTTTCCCTCACGTTGGTGGGAGGAAGGATTCCCAAACTATAGGAGAGCAAATTACAGTTGGGAAGTTTGAATTGTCTTGAAAAATTTTAAAAAAAACCACTGACCCCTTTTTAATTTATGCCTTTCATAGCAATTTGTTATTGGATGGAGCTCTCATATTCCAAATGAGGCTTCAAACTCTACTTCTGACACCTCCTCTTTCAGTTACAAAATTAGGTCCTTTCAAAATGTGCAGTGCAGACATGAGGCCTAGGGCCAGCAAATCTTTTTTTAGGCTTCCAGTGGAATAGTCAATTTATGCATCAGACAGTAAAGAAAGATGTGGAACTATCTCCAATGTACATGTGTCGTGGATAAAAGAAAGGTATTTTTTTTCTCTGCAATGTAATAGAATAACTTCAGAAGTTAACCCTATCTCTTGGGCTGTTTTGCTTCCTCAGCCTGCAAATGGCTTTATTTTCCCTTCTGTATTTGAGCAGGGACTGATCTTGGTTTTGTTTGTCAGGCAGAGCTTGGAACCACTAAAATACTTGTCCAGGTTGAACTTTCTTCTCCCTGGTGAAGAGACTTCTGTGAATAGTTAATCCAGGGTGAAATGTATTAGTTTAGATTGCTACACTGGTACTGCTCATTTCAGGCTATTACTATAGGAAATCGAGATAAACTTGTATCTTGGATATTAATCCTCATCCCACTGTGGCAGAAGAGTGTTTTAGCAAAGGATTCATATAGAAATTACTATACCACAATGCCTGACTTGTTTACAAATCTAAATTGCTTAAAAAAATTAAAAAATTAGTCAAAGTAATAGTCCATAGTAATTTTCCACCCTGGCCACAATTCAGGTTGGTAACTTCCTTTGATAACAAATACATTATTCTGCTTGAGTTGTTATCCAGGCAAAAAAAGAAAAAAAAAACAAACCCAAACAAACAGTTCTCCAAGGATGTTTGTTAAAAAACAGAAGCTTGTCAGACAACACTTGTTCCTAGGAACAGACAGGGCTTCTGTAAAGCTCAAGAGGGGCCCAACCCAGGTGCTGTTCTTCAAGGCAAGGAGGGGATGGTGGTGGATGCAGCAACACGCTCACCCACATTTGAGTTCAGCAGGTTAAGTGCAGAAGCCTTGTACTCCATTATTGGCTGACATAAGTAATTTTCTCTTCACTCCTTATTTCATTTACTCCTCGTAAAATTGCTTTTTAAATTAAATTCAAAAGACTGAATTTTTCTTTAAAACTGACTTACAAATGGATCAAAAATACTTTAACCTATTTTGAAAGAGAGAGCTAACTTCTGATTTTATAGACTGCATCATTTTGTCCTATTTTTTTATAAAGCTACTCAGTAATAGTGTCAATAGTCTTTTAAAAATAACTTCAAGGACATCATTTTTGTTGACAGTCAAACATAAAAAAAAAGTTGCATCCCTTTCTTGCTTTATCATCTCTGTTGACTGTGTCATTGGTCAGTATAAAAGGAGCTTTTGATCCCACATAGCTGCCTTCCTGGGTGAATTGATATGTTTTAAACTGTCTCTGTGCTCTGAGTGATAAGAGGGTTTTTGGAAAGAAGATTAGAAGTTTTCCCCCTTCTATCCAGTGTGTCACATTATCAATCATTTCTAGGTCCTGAACAGAAAGCTGTAAGAAGACTTGCTCTGGTATGGTTAAGACAATGTTAAATATTTGACATTGTTTTGGTTTGAGTTGTGCAGTGTTGCAGAAGCAAGCTAAAGTTATTTTTGTTCCTCTGAATTAGCTTAACAGATGATAATATTTCCCTTAAGAAAGGCAGATATACCTTTATCAACCCATCACAAAGAAATTACTTTTTGCTGTTCAAAAAGTAGTTTTTCTTGTATTTGGTTAAAAGCAAACAACAACAATAACAGAACAAAACCCAAAGCAACCACATAGGAAGGGGAAAAAAAAACGCATGACAGGTCTTAATTTGTCAAAATTATTCTTTCAGACTAGCAGTCAATACAGTTCATACACACACCACAAGGTGCATTGTGTTAGTTTTATCTCTGTATGGTGACACAGCAAACCTGTTTCCTTATTCACATTTCTTGGTTATATCCAACAACCACACAAACTTGATGTGATCTGACAATTACCCTTAGAGTCACTTCTCAAAGAATTTTGAATATTATCTTCAGTGCAATTTAATACCTTTTTATCATATGATTATGTGTGGTGTTAATTATTTTATTTTTAATATTTAAATAATGTTGAAAGCAAAATCAGAGAAACATTGAAATAAAATTGAAATAATTATATTCAGGTAAGGTCTAAATTATTGTTCTCAATGCTATGAAAATGCCACTCACTTTTTCTGATATAACCCATCTTAGAAATTTATTTTTCTCAAAGCTTTTTATTTTAAAGCTATTCAAGTGAACTTAACTAATTCTAAATTCAGACTTCTAAATTACCTTTGTATAACCAAAAGTCTGCAGGAACAAGTTTCTAGATAATCATAAATGTCTAAGAATATTTATATGGACATTAGTGATGACAGATGTTAATTTGACTTCTGTTAAACCATATGGCAACCTAGACAGACTCCTTGCAGAAGTTCACATATGTTTTCACTCTTAAGAGCCTCCTGTAAAATTTAATTTTATAATATACTAAAAAAAACCCAACAAACCCAAACAAACAAAAAAAAATCCAAACAAACAAACAAACACACACCACCCTCACCCCTCCCCCCCCCGAATTGTACACTACCACTAATAACAAAAAAATCACTTAAATTTTTCAACTCTACTAATACTCTGATACCAGGCACTTAGAGATTGCAATGGGCACATATGAAAAACACTATTTTGTTTCTTTCCAGAAGTTTTGCTTACCATATTACTTAACTGCATTTTCAAATGTGATTTTAAAAGTGTTGGTCAAGAGATCATATATTAAGAATTTAGAATAATTAAGAAATTTGTCTTTTATTTTACATCTCAATTTGTTGCGTTTTTTTTTTTTAAATTCATTTATTTATTATAGAGAAAAATTGAAGTTCATAGTTTGGCTTCTACTCTTATGCAGAATATCAAGTGAAGATTTTCTATAGATGTTGTAAAATCTAAAATATTTTACAATTATGTTTGTTTAGAAACCAAAATTACAATTTTCTTGAAGATTCATTTAGGCAGAAATTTCCATCTGCTTCAAATGTCCTGTCATTTCAGGGGACATTGTTGACACAGTATATATTCTTGCATTTTCTTCTTTTCTTGTCTTGTGCTCCAAGTAAAAAGTCATTTTCTTTGAATGGCAAATACTGAAAATAAGTCTTTCTTTAAAAACTCGTTTTCTTTACATTTTTAATTAACCCTATTGCTATATGTCTAATTATTCCTGAGTTCAGTGTTCCTCTACAGAACTCAGATAACACTCGTAATTCGTTTCCCCACTGAGCTGTGTAAATTACTTGCAGACCAAATGGTTCAAGATTCTGTGGAAAGACAGAGCTGAAACACAGCATAGGGATACCTAACAGACTAAACCCAGAATACATAAATTGCTGAGTGATATTAGATTATTAAAAAAAAAAAAAAAAAAAGAAACTGGTGTTCCATTCTCCAAAAGCTCTAATCTATTTGTTTCCACTGTACTAATACTGCAAGTACAAGTTATATGAAAGTGCTGGATTTTGTAGGACCCATGTCCTTATCCTTGCAGTAAGGGTTGGTTTGTACCTTCCAGCCTGGCAGCCTGCTACTGCAACCAAATAAATAAATTTGAACTAAAAGTGAATGGAAGATAAAGCTAAGCAAAGTGACGAGAACACTCTGAGCTGAACAAAAACTCACTCTTCATTTAACGGTAGCTGCTGGGCAATTTTTAGAGAGAAAAGATAGAAATAAAATTAAGAAGGTTTCCTTGTGGTTCTTTTTTCTTTTTAATATAATCAGGAATTTTCTTCCACTGAGTTTTCAGGGCAAGGTTTCTGCCTTCAATAACCAGCCACAGAAGTGTGCTGCCTCTACACAGCAGGAGTATTAAAGCAGCAACCTTGGAAGGCAGTTAAATGGTGCCATTGCATCCACCTGTGCACAGTCCTGTTTTAAATGCTGTGAGACTGTTTTCCCTTTGTGTGGAATTCCTTAGTATTTCTCCAGAGGACAAAAGGGGGAAGCCAAGGAAGAGATCACTGCTGGGCAGTATTTGTGGAGTATAAAGTCCCTGAGCAGCGTGAAAATTGCATACATCCAGGGCGTCATAAGTTTATTGAATTATGACCATGAGGGAAGAAAGAGGTGGCACAATCAAGTTTTTACAAAACAGCAGCTTCACTGTCAATAAATGTACAAATGAACGGCTATTCTCTATACATAATCAAAGGAATTATTCCTAGTTAACTCCTGATGGCAAAATTTATAAAGATACAATCTTGGTTTTTTGTCTGAACGTGCCATGGTATATGTGACATTTCCTAATTATTGACAACAGCATTTTAAAATTAATTTAAATTTCTAGATAAATGACAAAAGAAATATTACTTGCCCAGTATCTAAGTATCTAACACAAGAAAACTGGGATCGGAATATGCTAGTCTATAGTTCATGCAATAAGTACACATAGTTGTAGGACTGTTCTTGAGAGGCAGGCAGATCTAATGCAGAAACTATATGTAGCAGTAAATAAGAAAACAAACCTTGAATCTTTTTAATTCCCTTTTTAAACATAAGAACTCAGATATGAAGCATCATTGAGACAATGTAAATTGAAGATTCCTATTGCTTTTTAAATGTACAGCTAGAAATGGTCCCTTGGTTCCTATCTGTTAAGGGATGAGATTAAAATTAAAATATTCCCTTTTACACAGGCTTTCCACTCCCCCTTTATGAAAACAACTTGTTTTTAAATGAGGATTCTCATGAAACCACACACATGCACTTCAGTGGAGGCTGAAAAAAAAATACAGTTCCATTAACATACTATTGCTTAGGCCTGACTTTCCCATATTGGTACTGAGCAGATATCAAATTATATTTATTTATATCCATAATGTATAAAAATAGCCAGCTGCATCGTTTATTAATACGAACAAACTAAAGATCAACATGGGCAGTAAAATGCTGTTTCATGTACCCATTGGAATGCCAAATGGTATATAATTTAATTCTGTAACCTTAATATTTCTCACTTTCACTATTCATCCTAGGGGAAAAAAAAAAAAAGAAATACATGATGAAAAAGTAGTATTCTACATACAATATAATTCTACAATATCCTACAATATAATTATTGCCATTTTACTGATGAATTCATTGCAGCTGAAGTTTGGAGAAGCAAAATGTACTCCAATTTTAGGGGGAAAAATAAGTATGCTGTTATGTCAGTGATGTTCACATAAATGAGGCAATATCCCATTCTTTTAGAATATAGTCATATTCAGGATGGACAGAAGTGTAAGACACAAGTTCATCCTCTTCATCTGACTGCAGGCAACACTATTGCAGAACCCTATTCATAATCAACAAGTGGATGTTCTGTTCTCTCCACTCCCAGAAAATCCCACCCTTCTGTGGCCCACTGGCTCACACACTGAACTAACAAGTGTAATGTAATTCAACTCTATGCCCACTTCCTGCTGGGTCTGTTTTATAGCTAAATTTTTTCAAGAGCTACAGAAAAGGAACTCTCCAAAAGTCAGGAGTTTTTTTTTGTTGGCTGATTTGCTAGTGTTTGATTTCTTTCAGGCATCCTTACTGTGTGAAAAAGGCAAAATAATTTAATTAAAAGTTTAAGAGCAAACTACAAATTTTTCTGTTTATTACTAACACTCTTCAAGGAAATAAGAAAGTCTGAAGGACTATTCTAACTTCATTACTTATAACAGATATCTATAAGCCTTCCCCTGAGCTTGATATTATGTTTAAAAACAGTTACTGTCTTAGAAAAATGTGCATTTAAATGATTAAATACAGTCATGAGAACAGCATGTATTTCCACATCAGCAGCAAAGGAGTGGTGTGGGTGTTATAGGAGACATAGGTGAAAAGCAATTACAGGTTAAAGAACAAGAAGACACAGAAGACACAGAGCTAGAAACTAATTGCAGGGATAGTTTCACAAAATGCTTTTTATTCAATATACTGTTTATTCTTCCTGCTTTTCCTTTCTGCAAGGGTATAAATATTATTTGGGAACTGATTGAAACAGCTAGCACATGACATCTGTGATGAAGATTAATTTCATGAAGGGGCTAGGCCAATGCAAAGGACAACCTGAGAAAGCTGAGGGAAAGTATGTTTACAAAAGTTGTTTCTTGCCTGGTTTTGTTCAATCCTGAATCTCACCTGTACTGTCAAATTGCTCAGAAAAAAATTACTACTCCATTCACTTGTTAGTTACGCTGGTTTAGTTTTGGTTTTCTTAAGCAAAGTTCTTATTTTATCAGAATTTCCCCCAAGAATGTGTCGCACTTCAGACTTACATCACAGGTCTCCTGCACTATGAAATGCTTGACTGATTTTGAAACTTCTTCATTTTCTTTTGACAAACTCAAAATGTGACCCATCCAAGAAGGAGTTTATGCCCTCAGTGTTTAAATGCTTGATTTTACAGGGTATTTTTGTTCAGGAGGCTAAATTATGCACTCTCTTCATAATGAAAAACTCAAAGGTGTAATTTATTTCATTAAATGATGGACTGAGTTCAGTCATTTCTTCTTTCAAGGCCTCTTCACCCTAAGTAATTGTCATATGCGGGGTGAGGAGAAAGGCAAGCTTTGTTATGCAGAAACGCAGTCCTACTGATTAAAAAATTGTTATTGCAAAAATATGCAAACCAATACACCTTTAAAAGTATGCAAAGCTTTGTGGTATTTTAGGGATGGGATTTTTTTTCTGGTTTGGTTTGGTTTGGCAATTTTTTTTTAAGTGGTTATAAGCAACCATAGCCTAAGTGACTTTTATGAGACAATAACTTTAAAGCTGTACAGTTTACTGTTATTGGGGCCCCCGATATAACAGGATTACTGAGCAGATCAATGCTGAAAATAAGA